>CM038679.1:473837621-474066226 GCA_021605205.1 Aegilops longissima | reverse complement strand
CGAGTTACACGTATTTTGCAAGTTTACTGAACAAAAATGACAGCGCATAGAATATCACATCCACCCCGCAGCTTAGATACTATGGTGATACGAGTTTTTACAATGTTGGAAGTGAGATCCAATGGCTTGGGAGTAGTCTTTGTAATTATGCGCAATTTCCAAACTCTCAAAGGTTTTTTGCAAATAAAACATTCAGGCCTCGTGTGTGCCGCTGCATCTTCGATCCAACGGCTCCCGGTGCTCATATTAGGTGCTCCCGTAGCTTAATTACCCGCCACGGTGATATGAGCATCTAGGTCGTATGATCGATGATTAGATGGCACATGCGTAGTACTTGTACTTTCTCGCATTTCCCAAACTCTATCACCAGATATTGCAAAAACATTCAAACCTCCTACTGTGGGCCATTAGATCTCAGTGAACTCGTATCACCATAAAATCTACGGTGCGGGAGCACCTCATACTCTCCCGTGTGATAAAACATAAGGTGCTATCGCAGCTTGGATGCTACGGTGATAGGAGCTTGGAGGTCATTTGATCTGAGATCCAATGGCATCTGACCAGTCTTTGTGCTTGTAAGCAGTGGCCGAACTCTTTTGGGGCTTTTCTACAAAAAACCATTCGAACCACCGAGGAGGTGTTGGGTCACAAATCCAATGCCTCTGAAGAGCTTGTATCACCAAAGCATCTAAGGTGTGGTAGCACATGATATTCTTACATACAGGAGAATATGATGTCCTCCTTCATCTTAGATGCTACGGTGATACGAGCTTCGAGGTCGTTGGATATGGGATCAAAGGGCATCTAAGTAGTTTTTGTACAAATTGTGTGCAATTCTCAAACTCATCAAGGTTTCCTGCAAAAATATTAAGACACATCATGTGAGCTGCTATATCTCAGATCTACAAGCTCCAAGCAACTCGTATCGGCATATAGCATCTAAGGTATGGGGGCACATGATATTCTCCCGGGGAGGAGGGTGGGGTTGCAAAACCAATCGGTGGTTGGGAGGGTGGGGACAAATATAATCTAAACAACCCTAAACAGAGCTCCACAATTTTATCTAAGGTCGAGGGGTTGACCCCCGACAATCATAGCTCCGCCTAAACACAACATTTGCATGTACTATAGTACTAGACTTAATATTCATGTTTCAGTTTCATGTTCATTTTAAATATTGAACTGAGGACCATGGATGTCTTACATTTTACTCCCTTCGTTCCTAAATATTAGTCTTTTTAGAGGCTTCAAATGGACTGGCACATACGGATGTATATAGACATATTTTAGAGTCTAGATTCACTCATTTTGCTCCGTATGTAGTCACTTGTTGAACTCTCTAAAAGACTAGTATTTAGGAATAGAAGGAGTATTTTTGAATTCGTGTCATACATGCATGGTTTGGAAAAATAGATGCACTATACTTATTGGATTGTTGTTGTGTTCGTGCGTGTGTGTCTGTGTGTGTGTGTGTGTGTGTGTGTGTGGTCATATGCTTGATACATACAAAGTTTTCTCACCTCCTTATTGTTCATCTTCTAAATTTGAATCTGCATTGGAAAACTTACTAGGGATACCATGAAATGTGAAATCCACGTTGAGATCACTATATCACAAACTCACTCTAATTCAACAACTCTTCATAAATCAATTACCACGTTGAGATTAGTATTTGCAAGGAAAATACGGGTATTGTAATACACATAGATTTGTTCGGCAATTTAAAAGGTTCCTTTCGTATTCTCGAATGGTAGGACCCAACGGCGTACCAGCCAGACCTTGGCTCGTGTTGATCCTAAAAAAACCGGGCTTGTGTCCTTCGGTGGCGTGCGTGGTACGCACATTAGGCAACCCCAACCAGTCGAGCCTCAGCGTTTCAAGTCGAAATATCTGGTGGCCAGAATTCCAGCCCTAGGAAATTCCCCTCATGTCCCCGGTCCATAATGACTACCGATGAACAACGGAGGGATGCTTTAGTAACTCGACAACGTTACCTACCGTGCCGAGGACGGTTCAATTCCCTCGGTCGCCGCTCGTCAAGGTCACCTGTCAACTGCATTGCCTAGTACTACTACTACTATACCAGGATGAGCACAGAATTGAGCCCGTTTGTTCGTGCCTAGTACTTGAGTTAATATATCAGGCAATGCACTGGTACATGGGGATTATCCTTTTATTCTGCATATATAACTTGTCTGAAGTCTAACTAAGAAAAATGTTTGACAAAATCCTTTCTTAAGAAATACAACAGGACAGATGTACGGCTTGAAAATTTATTGCATGATGCAGGTTATGATATTGTTTCAATCTCGGATCTTAAATTTCAGAAAATCCAAAAGTGAGCATAAATTCTTGAAACTGAGCATGGTCACGTGATATGGCACAAATATTACTTCGTAAGTTTTTCTTCAATTCGAGACAAGTTGCTTATGACAAGTTGCACAAATGAAGAGTCAAGGTATTTTAGAACAAAGACACATCACGTTAAAGCTTAACACTTTCACTATTGAAATTGTGGGCGCTCGTGCCGCCACGAGTCCCCGCTCTCATCGGCAGTGCCGTCCCCAAAGCAAGCATGTGAGTCGACGGGAGGCATGCGAGCGCATCACGCTGCGCTTGGCCGTCGTGAGGCGTCGCGAGCAGACCTATGCGAGACTCACCGGAGGCGAGCCTGACCAGGCTCCGCCGCCCACCGTCGTCCCAACTGCTCCCACTTTTAATGTCGCCGCGCCGCAGTTTAAAATCAACCATGTACTACCCGGTATCGCTACAATCCTCTCTTCCTCTCCGATTCTCCCTGCGTCTACCTCCAACTAGCTCGACCTAAACGTCGCCATGCGGCATCACGATGGTCTGCCCTTAGTGTTCCATTTCTTCGAGGAAGACACCCAGCCGACTCTCAAGAACATAAGGCGCTTTGGGGCGAGCTTGAACTGGCCTTGCGGGAAGACGCCATGCCTGTCCTCGCCCGCTCCGGCTCCGCCGCCTCGATCTGCGCCAGCGCCATCCCGTGGTATTGATGGGTTGGGAGCCGCACATTGTCGCCGAGCTTGATGCCACGGGTTCCACGAGGTCCCGCCAACTTTCACGCGCCCGCACTGCCAAAGCATGCGCTGCACAGTGCAATCGATCTGCGCTGACGCTTTGCCGGTGCCGTGCACCTACCAGCGCATGCGCTTGCGCAGCACCGACGCGCGCTGCCCGAGCGGTGCCCGTGCACACGAATGTCTCTGCCATGCCGCTGATAGCGCTCGTCCCGCGGGTGCCATCGCCCCCTCGGCCGCATGGATGGCCGCCGTCGACCGCTTCCTTGCACCAACGCCAGTCGCCTCCTCCCGCCAGTTGACTTGCTCCGAAGTCCAGAGCATTTTGGCCTTCCTTGAAGCTAGGCCAACATCCAGGAGTACGCCAACAACGGCACAAGACGCCGCCGTCGCCGTCGGTCAGTGGCCTGACGACACACGAGCACGCAGAGGAGCCGCTTCCCACCGCGAGATGCCCCGCCGCCGCCGCGTAATCTAAATTTGCCATGAAAAACGTTCGGATTGCCATGCTTAAAATCCGAACGTTTATCATTTCTGTTTATTTTATATCGTTCGTCATATAATTTAAAGTTGGAGTCAGACTGAACGAAATGTATGGTTTGATCGATTGAATGTTCTGCTAGAGCCGTATCAAATTATATATAAAACGTCATCAAGCCACATGTATTCCTTGTCATCCAACAACCTAGACTGCTTCAATGTCGAGCGCTCAACACGTTTAGCGTGCAGTTAATTTCATGCCAAAAATAGTGCTAATCACATGACAACACGCAAATAATATCCTATTAGTTAATATCCGCATGCACTTCATATACTTCCAAATTAACGTGCATTGCACGCATACACCTGACTAGTGCTGCTAGTATGTGAAACTGGTGCCGTGACTTGTGAACGTCCCAGATATGGTCAACGGCAACATCGCTCATGAAGTTCTTCCTGTTTGCCGTCGCGGCCTAAACACGTAAGGGGAGGAGAGAGAGAGAGCACACATGGAACCCACCAGTAAGTGAAGTCGAATAGTACTAAAAATAATATTACATGTTATCCGTTAATTAGGCTGTGGTAATATAAAAACATTATGTGAACAAAGGGGGTACAACAAACATTGCTATTCTACGTATGTTGCCTATTGACGTGCGGCTTGAAGGCCCGGTCGCGTGTTCGATCCTCGTCCTTTATTTTTTAATTTGTATATGGGTCCAAATTTGTTTCTTGTCATGTGGGCCCCTCGGTGTGTAGTTTTAGCACTTTAATTTGTGGGTCGAAATTTTTTCCATTCCAAGTGGACTATCGGTGTGTAGTTTTGTAGGTTATTTATAATAATTAAAGAGAACAACATAGTTTTTTCAATATTACCATGGTGCGACGTTGAAGGCGAGAAAGGACGTGCGAGAGAGCGATGACCGAGCCAGAGGGAAATCAACTAGGGGAGTTGCATGGGTTGCAAGGGTGTTCGGAGTAGTTGTGGGCCGAATGCTATGAAAATATAATCTAAACCAACCGGAATAAATGCCTACACAAACTAATCCAAGGTTGGAGTGCCCTCGCAATGTAAATAGCTCTGGCTTTGCGAGGGATGGAGAGGTAGTAGCTTTAACGCATGGAAGATACAGTGTGAGAAAGCGAGGTCAATCAAGAGACATATAGATAGAGAGACAAAGTGAGTGTGGTCCGACATTCATTGAACAAATATATATGCTCTGGAGAGATATTGTCCAATTGAGCTTTTGGCAAGGGTGAGAGCTGTAAGACAGAGCTTGAGAGATGATCCAGTCACAGACGTGTAGACATATTTTGTGCGTGGGAGGAAGCAAGGTCAACCGATCACATAGGGTCGCCGTGCGATCGAAAGAGTGAGACGGGTTGGAGAGAGTGACCTAGATAGACGCGATGTGCGAGAGAGAGAGAGAGAGAGAGAGAGATTGAGTGAGCGTGGCCCACACTACTAGGGAAAAGCCTATACACAGAATCTTAGCAGCAGCGCGGGTCAAAAAGGAGCGCTGCTGCTAATTAGTAGTAGCGAGTGTGCGGGAAACTCGCTGCTGATAAGTTTTTAGCAGTAGCGCGCTCTGTGTAAACCGCGCTGCTACAAATATCCACCGGCGGTGTTCACCGAGCTCCATTTAGCAGTAGCGCCGTTGCCCGAACCGCGCTACTGCTACGGATATAGTAGCAGCGCGCTTTTACTGGGATCGCTGCTGCTACATTTCAAATTGGCAAATTTTTTTGTCACTGTTAGCAGTAGCGCCGTTGCCCAAAGCGCGCTGCTGCTAATTCTTTAGCAGCAGCGTTTCTTCCCCAGCTATCTGCTAACCCGCACAACCCACCACCTTTCCCCACCGTGCCTCCCTCCCCTCCTCTCTTCCCTTCCCCTACCTCCCCACATGCTCCCTCTCACTCTTCTTCTTCCTCAATACTTCTCCCCCATTACTCTTTCTCTTCTATCCACCTTTCTCTCTCTTCATTACTCCTACCTAACTACACCACCTCCATTAATGCATCTCCTTTCTCTTTTTCCTTTCCCCTCCACTAGTTGAAGTTGTCTCCTCCCAAATTAGCTAGCTAGGTAGATGTAGCATTTAGTTAAGTGACCTATTTGCCCCCTAACTAGATCTATCTTTGTCAACAAGAGCTTTGTGCACTTTTGATCTCCCTACAACATCATCTCCACCGTGTGCTCGATCTCGATCGAGGTGATGAAAATTTCATGCTTTTGCAAAATGAAAATATGTTTATGTGTGTGTGATATGTTTGTGGAAATTGTGTGTGTGGCATGGGGTGTGCTTTTGAGTTGCCTATGTTTTGCGAAATGTCGATTTATTTCCGTTTGGTAATTCGAACAAACTCTAGATCCATATATGTCCTATTTTTAGGGAAGGTCATGCCAAATTTTTGTATGACTTTGATGCATGCATGCATTTTATAATCAATTTGTTTATTATTACCGTGCAGAGTTGGCGATGGTCGATTGGAGCGATGGTGGACAGGTGGTTGCGATCGGCGGTGCGGGACATGAAAGAAAATAACCGGACGGAGGTTTTATGTCCGTGTCGAAAATGCAAAGGAATAGTTTGGCTCGACCCCCATGGCGATGGTGGTGTCGAAGCGCACCTGCTCATGACTGGTTTCATGGATGGCTATCTGCGGTGGATAATTGAAGATGAGGATGGCGATGTTGAGGATGCCGACGGGCGAGCAATGATGACACAGGGCAAGGCGAAGAGATGATCGATAATGGCGGCGGGAAGAGGCGGACATGGCGGCGGAGAAAGGGCGGACATGGCGGAGGAGAAGGGCGGACATGGCGGCGGAGAAACGACATGGACTCCACGCAGCAGAGTTCGTCGGTACTAAGTTCAATCGTCACGGGACCCTCATGTTCAAGCATTGCTTCATGAGGAGGCAATCTTGAGAGAGCTGCTTCTAGAGAGGAGGCTAAGCTGGAGCAACTGGTGGTAGACTCGAACACTCCATTGTATGATGGTTGCAATCTGAGGTGACCGGCTTGAGTTTCACGCTCCAACTCCACGAAGGCGAAGGCTAAAAACAAATGGACCGACACTAGCCTCGATGAGCATCTCAAGTACCTAAAGGATGTTCTTCCCGCGGGTAATCTATGTCCTACTAGTGTTGATGAGGCCAAGAAGATCGTGTGCCCTCTTGATCTGCCGCACGTTAGATACCATGCATGCATCAACGATTGCATAATTTATCAGAAGAAGCACGCGGAAAAAACAAGCTGTCCGTGTGCAATGCTTCTCGATACAAGAAGGCGGAAGAAATGTCCCCGAAAAGTTGTATGGTACTTACCGATCACTCCCGTCTCGGGTATTTTGTAGATCCCAAGGAAGCAAAGCTAATGCTTTGCACCACGCGGAGAGGAAGAAGCCCGGCGATGGAGATGATCCGAAGCTGAGACACGTGAAGGATGGAAGCCGTGGAGGCGTTGAACAGCTTCTATCGGTATTTTGAATGTGATGCAAGGAACATCGTGCTCGGCGTGTATCGATGGCATGAATCCGTTTGGCAACGAACACCAACCATAGCACATGGCCCGTGTTTGTATGGATGTACAACCTCCCCCTGGTTGTGCATGAAATCGAAATACATTCACATGAGCATGCTTATTCAAGGGCGAAACAACCAGGAAATAATATTAATTTGTATCTGGGGCTACTTCAAGAGGAGTTAGACACGTTATGGAAAACACCGGCCAAGACATGGGGCCTTGACAAAGGTGAGTATTTCAACATGAGAGCAGCTGATCACGACGATCTGCAGGACTATCTCGATTCACGGATATGTGGCAGGCCAGGTGTGCCATGGATATTGCGGATGCAGCGGTGCATGGATGATCTGACGTCTCGGCAGCTAACGTCAAGGAAAGATGGCGGTGCAGGAAAATCGTGTACATGGGGCATCGAAGATGGCTTGAACAGGGCGACCGTGGAGAAACCGTGGAGATCTATTCAATGGTCACGCTGAGCATCGAGGACCTCCACGTAAGCGGGCGGTGCGAAATCGATGAGCTGTTGAAAAAGCTGGAAGGAGTGCCCAGCGCGGAAAGAGCGATGAGAAAGGCGCCGGGCCGCTGCTGAAGGTATGGAAGGCGAGGTATGTGTTGCGGGACTTGGAGTCTTGGCACAAACTCGATACACCTCATTGCCTTGATCAAATGCATATCTGTAAGAATGTCCTTGAGAGCTTGCTCGCAACAACGATGAACATGCGGATAAGACCAAGGATGGGCGAAGGCAAGAAAAGACTTGCAAGATTTGAAAATTAGGGAAGATCTGCACATGCCGCCCGTAAAATGTCGAGAGAGACAGAGAGCGGAGAGCAGAGGCACGGGAGAAGAAGGGCAAGAAAATAAAGAAAGAGGATTATTGCCCCCTTCTTGCTTCACCTTAAGTCGGGCTGAGATCAATGCCTTCTTTAAGTGCCTTACGGAGTCAAAGTTAGTTCGATTCTTGTGGCAAGATAAGCGATATCTAGACACGGACAAGAAAAGGTTCAGCGGGATGAAGTCTCATGACTGTCATGTGATGATGGCGCAGATACTACTGTTGCCCTTAGAGGGATAATGGACAAACACGTCCGTGACACGCTTATTGGTCTCTGCAACTTTTTCGACGTCATCTCTCGAAAGTCGATCGGTGTGAAGCAGCTCCAAAGGCTACAAGAAGAGATCGTTGTGATCTTGAATGAGCTTGAGATGTACTTCCGCCCGCGTTCTTTGGCGTGATGGTGCATCTGTGTGTCCATATTGTGGATGACATAATAGACACAGGGCCGTCATTCCTGCACAACATGATGCCATTTGAGAGGATGAATGGGATCATCAAAGGATTCGTTAAGTAACATGTCCCGTCCGGATGGAAGCATCGTCCGAGGCTATTTGGCACAAGTGCATCTCTTTCGTGAGAATTTTCTATATGGCGCAGACCAGCCGCTTTGGTGTTAGTGTTGGTTTGCCGTTAACAAGCACGATGGGAGGCTCGAAGGAGATGGTCACTAGCGATCGCAAGGAACTGCACGTGGCATACTCAGATCGGCGCAGCGACTTTGTGAGCAAACTTGGTAGTGCTACAACACCTAGGCGAGGTAGATCCTTTCGTGGCCTTTGCACAAAGAAATTATCGCAAAGAAATATCGTGACCGGGGGTATGCAGGGGCGGACGCCGAAGTTACTAGAGCACAACTCCACTTTCTGCATTGGTTCAAAGAGCATATTATTGCTAATCCTCGGAGGAGGGCTCTAAGGACGGATTGCTCATATCGCCTTAGCACATGGCCCCTCGCCCAACCTCGTAACCTATCGGGCATATGATATCAGCGGATACACGTTCTACGGAGGCCAAAGATATGGGCGGTGATGATCAGAACTCGGGGTGACGATGGAATGCATGACCGGCAGCGACAACGGCGCAACTGAGCGATTTTATGGAAGGTCGAGGAGATCTGGGAGCTTGACTACTCGGGACTGCACAACACGACGATGTTCCGTGTCGGATGGGCTAAGAATGTCGAAAGAAAGCGGATTTTCACTACCATGACTATACCCGGCGCCAAGGCGCTACCGTGAACGCTATCATAAAAAAGCGAGCCATGGGTACACGCTAAGCACGTGACACAATGCTTCTTCATAACTGACCAGCAATCCCAGCCGTGTTGTCACGAGGAGAGGCAAAAGGAACATCATTGGAATGGATGGAGTAAGCCAGCGAGGAAGACTATGATCGATCGACAACCCAATGAGGAAGATGACGATGATGATGAAGTATCGTCAAAGAAGAATCAATACTACATTACCTAAGAAAAATCGTACTCCATGGAAAAGGCAAAGTCACAATGAGGGGCTCAATTATTCTTGACGAACAAGAAGGGAAAGAAGCTGACTCAAAAGAAAAAGCGTCGGCAAATGAGTAAACTTATGTTATCGGTCAAATGATGTAATATATATATATATATATATATATATATATATATATATATATATATATATATATATATATGTTCCTATTTTGCTTACATATTTAACCGTCAAATGATGCAATATATATAGCCCTCCCTTAGTTCACTGCCTCGGGAAATAAAAGTGGGATAAAATAAAGGAAAAGGAAAACTGGCGTAGCGAAAGTAGTAGCAGCGCGTTTTTCCTAAACCGCTGAGATATTGAAGTTAGTAGCAGCGCGTTTTCCCAAATCGCTCTTTTACGTCCATAACCCAAAATTCTCACCCGCCTGCTTCATCCGCCTCCCCCCAAATCCCACTCTCCCCGTCGCCTTTGCCGCGCCCGACCAGCCCAGGCGCTCGCCCCGACTCCGGCGGCGCGGCCAGCCTTCGACCCAGCGCTTGCCCCGACCCGCCCTCGCCCCGACCCGACCCAGCGCTCGCCCGACCCGGCCCTCGGCCCGACCCAGCGTCGGCGCTCGCCCCGACCCGTCGGCCTCGCCTCCCTCCTCTCCCCTCCCGGCCGTCGTCGGGCCTGCCTCCTCGCCCTGCACCCTCTGTAAACCCCCTCTCTCTCTCTGCTAGGGTTCTTCGGTTAATTTACTTAGGTTTTAGTTAGGGCAGTATGTTAATTAGGTTATCTATTTAGTTATGAATTTAGCTAGGTTTCAAAATTTGAGCTGGACATGTGATATGTGCAAATTTGAACTGGACATGTGATATGTGCATATGTCATGTTTTGGACATGTCATGTTTGGAAAATGATCCGAGTGGCCTATATTACGCGGAATGTTGATTCATTTCCGTTCGGTGAATTTCAGGCGCTCGATATGTCCATTTTTAGCAAAGGTCATGCGAAATTTCCGTGAATAAAGGCATGATTTTGTGCTACATAGTTGGCATATCAGTCTGGCACATAGATTTCTTTTATGTCATTTATCATTTATTCATACTTTTAGAAATAAATGAGGACACTTAATCATAGGAAACATGTCGAACAACGAAGAAACTGGGCCTTCTGACCAAGATGCAGACGAGATGGATTATGAGGGTGAACAAGAGTACCTCGACTATTTGACTGCTAAGCAAGGTTTGCAGGTCGGCCTCGATGATGGTACTGACGCCGACATCGACACTGACAACGCCGACACCGATGGCGGCACCGAGACCGGTGGGGAAGGTACCGGCACCGATGGCGGCACCGAGACCGGCGGGGAAGGTACCGGCCCCGATGCCGCTACCGAAAAGAGGAAGCATAAGAAGCAGAGGATACGAAAACCTAACAAACTAGGGATTGGACGACTTGTGATCACAAAGATGGCACTTGGCAAGTTTGAGCCGTTAGAGCGGAAGAACCTGCGCAAGTGCTATGGGAACCAAGTAGGATGCATCCTACGGAATCTTGTGAGCATCAACGACGATGACTTAAGGAGTAAAGAACATTTGACGCAGTTGCTCCTAACAAAGTTGCACAAGAGATTCAAGTTCCCCGACCGGGATGATAACATAGAACAACCGTGGGATGATCCAAAGATGAAAAAGATTAACAATCACGCCATGGGCATGTTCAACAATGATTTGGCCTCATGGAAAACGAGGGTGAAACGAGCTATTGAGGCTGATGAACCCCTGTCCAAGATTCTGGAGGAAAATCCGACACTTACGGAAGAGGAGTTCGAAAAGTTCAAGGACACTTGCGCTACCGAGGCAGCCAAGGCTAAGGCTGCGAAATTCAAGAGCCTTCAGCAAAGGAACACGGGGAAGCATCGCCTCGGAAGCCGTGGCTACCTCGGTAAAAGGCCCATATGGGATAAGGAGGATGCGGAACGTGAAGCCGCGGGTCTCCCAGACCCCTTCGCGAAGTTCACCAACCCCTTGGAGCATGACTTCATCAGGGCCCGCTACAAGTGGGACAGGGAGAAAAAGGTTTTTTACACGGACAAGATCACGAGGAAATTGATTAGACTACTGGAGAAGCAACACCAGCTTGCAGCCGAAAGCCCTACTTCTCCGATGAGGCCCAAGTGGGACACCCCTCTCAACCGGGCCTTGAACAAACTTAAGGGACTCCCTTTGGATCAGCGGCCGCAATATGGTCGTGTGCACGGCGCTGGAGACGGCGCCACGTGGAAGGTGTTTTACAACGAGGGCCCGGAGGCCAAGAAGCTGAAAACAAAGTTTAGTCGGCGGACATCGACGAAGGTGAAGCTTGCGGTCGAGAAAAAAATGCAGTTGAGGGCGAAAAAAAGCAGCCGAGGACAAATATGAGTTGCTACAGCAGGCAGTCAATGCAGCTATGGCACTGCGAAATGATTTTGCTACTAACTTGGTTCGATTATCATCAAGCTGGGCGAAGGAAAATCGAGACAAGGCGGTACATGATTTCCCGATGCCCGGTTTAAATCGAGAACAACTCCATGAACAACAACACCATCGCACCATCACTTGCTCATGCAACGGGCCTCCTCTCGCAGCCGCTCCGCTCATAGCAGCCGTCCTCGGTCTCGGTAGCGCTAGGTGGGCCTTCGTCTTTAGCTGAGCTCGGCGCCGTCCACGGTAATTACATGTCGCACCAACATATATATATATATATATATATATATATATATATATATATATATATATATATATATATATATATATATTCCAATTTTGTTGCCTTTCGGTTGTTTTACATACAGACATATATGTGTTTGCGGCGAAAGAAACCCGTGCACCATACTCTACTTGATCAAAGGCGAGAAGGTGGGCGTGGGAAAGGGATGATAATGGACCCCTCTCAACGCACGTTCCACAACCAGCCGATCCCAGCTGGGCACTTGAGGTTAGCTTGACCAGTGTGAAATCGGGGCACGTGGATTTGCCTCCTCGATCATAAAGCATGTGGGAGGCGGACGGCGAGACCCGCCATGGATTTTAGCTGCAAGGTTGGGTGCTGCTATGGCGAAGAATCTTATTAAATGCAGGAGCGGCCGAGAGCTCACCAATAACTACCACACATCAACAAGCATGTGCGAAGACCACCACCCGCCTACGCAATTACCAGCTCTGTAGTGCGGGTGAGGCGGCGACGACATGATGAAGGGGTGCAATAATCTTGGCTGATGTAATTTCTCTGTAGAAACAGAGAATGGATGATGAGGCGGAGGTTGACCCTATGGATTACCTCAATACAAGCAGCGTATGACTGTGACATAGATATGATGAGTCAACCATATGACGAATCGGGCTATCAACTTGCTAATGAGGATATGGATGATATGCCGGGCAGGGTCGTACCATGGATTGCAAAAGTCTCTCTTCATGAAATCCTCACAGGACACGCTGAAGATGCCGCCTCAACACAGGCTCAACTAGCCGGCGTGAGGTCGTCTGAGTGCTTAGCCGGGAACACTGGGCAGGGGTTAAGGAAGGATGCGGAAGGTGTGCCCAAGAAAAGGAGAGGAAGAGATCGGGAAGGTAACTGCCTCCAAACAAGCGAGCACATAGCAGCAGACGATGCATTACGAAGGCGTGTACCCGTGAAAAGTGCGGTCATGTTCCATCTCACAGGCGAGCCGATGCTACCGCTGAAACCGCTGGAGGCACTATCGGGGATCTCGGGAGACTGCGACCATGTGCTTGTCGGTGAGAAAACCTACTAGCCTCAAAGGATCCGGGATATCCGACATCTGCGGCTCGTGTGCACGAGGGAAGTGCTACGTCGACACACAGCCAGCGGAGGTGTTCTTCCTGTGGTTTGACCATATCTTTGAGATGTTTCTAACAAAGGCGGCTTGATTTTACTATCGTCCGCCTTTTTGCGCTACATATGAGCTCCGTCATGAAGAGTGAAGAAGTCTCGCAAATCTGTGTGGCGGATCCGTACTACATGCGAGTCTTTCTTGAGTCTCGGCGACTTTGGCGTGAAACTGCTAGGGAGTACCTCCAAAACTTCATGGTACAGAATAAGGACCGGAAATTGTCCTCGTGCCTTATCATCCAAAGTAAGTGAGTTCGGACAACCCTTTCGTACATTTCAATCATTCCTTCTCTCTCATATGGGGAATAATTTGAGGTGTCTTTTCCCGCAACAACAGCGTAGCACCGTCCTTATCGTTCTTTACCCGCTAGTCTCCCACGCCGTGTATTTTGACCCTTCCGAGACTACGAGAAAAAGACTACACCCACATAATGAATATTCTAGATGATGCTCTCAAGGCTTCAGCTTTAGAGGTGTACGTGCAGATCAAGAAACAAAGGAACAAGAAGATGGGTTTCGCGCATAAAACTAACTTCTCCTGCATCCATGTCCCAAAACCAAGCAAGAAGGATGGATTCTACATCGTCCATCTCATGATTCAGTTCAACACGGATCACCAAAAGCTTCGCATTAACAGCAGAAATGATGATCGTATCCACAAGTGGCTAGAATCTCATGGAGAAGCGGATTATAAACTTAGAGATGACTTCTTTCGCATCCAAAGCGACATTGCGGCGATCATCATGAAAGAAGTAAATCGATGAAAGGGATGTTCCACCACGGCCCTATATCGCGAGCTGACGTCCGAACTCGCATAGGCATGCAACGTCTAGACCTCACGCCGTTCAAGAAGCTAGGGTTCATCCTCGATGATATGGAAGGATGGAACTTCTAGTGATTTATGATGCCGATGATGATGATATGTGTCGGTTGAACTTGTATACTTCTTGTAGCGATGAAACTTTGTGATGTCCACGGTCCATGTGCCGAACTTGCGTAACGCTACTTTGTTAGTTTGCGTACGATGACCTGCGTACCTCTAGTTAATTAATTTGCGTACTGTATGTTGCATCTAGTTGCTAACCCTTTATTTTTCGATGTTGCTCTAGTATATTTTGTTGCATATATATGATTGTACATCCTCTTCATGAACATGCATCTCTAACGGTACCTAGTTTCTTGATGGCGAGATGGAATTGCTATATAGTGTACAAAGGGAAGGTTCGGGGTGTACAGCGAGTGGCATGAGTGTCGGTGCAAGTGAATGGGTTCACAGGCGCCAGCCATAAAACTTCAAAAGCAGACAAGAAGGAGAAGCTAGTTACTTGAGGTTCACGCTAGCGAGAGAGGACTCGTAACCGCCACCTCATGTCTTGCATAGTTCGCTCTCACTCATAGTGATAGCACTTCTTGCGTATACCTTTGTTTAGATGGATGATGTTGTTGTAGTTGCAAGTATTGAGACTTGCATGTATCGCTATTTTAGAGATGATGACAAGATATCACTTTGTGTTGGATGATGATTATGATGAGACTATTTGTATGTACATGCTATGATTACATTTGTGGTCTCATGAGACATTTGTATGTGTATCATGATGACATTTCTATGTGCTAAAGATTCTTCTATAAAGCCTGTTCAAATACAAAACAAATATGCCAAAAAATAATAAAAAACCTACTTAAATTAGCGATGGCGAGTGTACAAAAGTTAGCAGCAGCGCCGCTATAGCGATGGCGCGTCAAGGTAAAGCGCTAGAGATACTAGCGATGGCGAGCTTCCATGAACAAGCGCTGCTTGCTACACTTGTGTAGCGATGGCGCCGGTGAGCACGCACTCTTGCTATATGTTAGTTGTGGCGCCTTATTAGTAGCGCCTATCCCGCTCTTGATACATCTAAAACCCACGCTGCTGCTAGCCTTTTCCCTAGTAGCAGCGGCTTGGATGGACTGACCTAGATAGACAATCTGCATGAGAGAGTATAGAGTGTGTCGATCGAGGCCGAAGAGGGAGATATATCATTTGTGTGTGAAAGAAAACGAGGTTAAATGAGACTCAGATAAAAAGAGCGAGATTGAGCGAGTGTGGCCCGCCGTCTTGGAAGAAAAGTGAGACAGTCTCGAGGAGTGACCTAGATATACAATGTGCTTGTGTGCATTTAGAGGTTGGGGGCTAGATAGGCAATGCATGTATTTAGCGACGATGTGAGTGAGAGGAGAGGGGGAGAGAGAGAGCTCGGCATGGGGTGCAATGGCGGGTGTGTGAGGTAAATACATTTGGTAACAGTGGAAAAATGGGTTGTGTAGTTGAGAGACTTAGAGATCGAAACATGGAGAGAAAGAATGAGCGTGTGTTGAAACCGATAGCTTCCTAAGGTGGTTAGGAGAGGAAGATTGACCGATCTGAGGAAGTATGTAGCGTTTGTCTTGGGGGGGGGGGGGCTAAAACAACATTTGAATGTACATAGTACGAGACTTAATATTGATGTTTCAATTCGGTGTACATTGTAAGATTTGAACCGAGGACCGAGGCATACGGGTAATTATTTTGAATTAGGTCGCATACTAAGTTTGAAAAGTTGACATTGACTCAATTTGTTGTGCTATTTTGTAGGTCATATGTTTGAATCCATCCAAAAGTTTTCTCACTACCATGGTGTTCATCATATACATATGAATTTGTATTAAAAAAGTAGCGTGGATACAGTGAAATGCGAAATCCACGTTAGAATTTGAGATCGCTACATGACACACACTCTAATTCAAAAATCTAACTACGTGACACACACTCTAATTCAAATAACTAATTATGTGACACACACTCTAATCCACGTTAGCGTGGGTACCGTTTCGATTTTTTTCAAATAACTCCTCATTAATTAATTTATAGTACTCCCTTATAGTACTCCCTCTGTTCACTTTTATAAGACCTTGAAGACATTTCAGACAATTTGCAAAATAGTTCATTTTAAGTTGTCTAAAACGACTTACAAAAGTGAATGGATGGAGTATCTTGTTTTAAATGACTAATTATTGCAAGGAAAACACGGCCATGGTAATACATAAAGATTCGTTTGCAAATGAAGGAAGATTCGTTTGCATTCTCAAATGTAGGCGCACCAGGCAGACCAGGGTCATGTCGGGGTGGATGCTGCTTCGGTGCCTTAAAGGCAACTGCCTTTGGGTGACTGACATGTGGGCTAGCAACCTGTTGGGCCCACATGTCATGGACACAAAGGCAGGTGCCTTAAACACAAGCATAGTCTGTCGGGTGGTCGCGTGTCGGACGGACGCGTAGCACCCAGCCACCCACCCCTTCCACCCCAAAAAAGGGCGACGACAATATAAGTTCGCTTCACGTTTGGATTGAAATATCAGCGGCTCCAATTCCAGCCTGCAAAATCTCTCTTCTCCACCGTCCCCTTCTGCGCCCAGATTGCTCAAATCCCTAATTCGCCGCCAACCCTCGAATCGCCCCTCGTATCGTCTCTTTCCCCACCGTTCCCCGCCTCTGTGCCGGACGACGACGACGAAGACGACGGTCGCGCTTCACCACCGCACAGGAGCTACCTCATCTACGCCCTCGTCCACCACACCGGGTTATCCACCGACAACGTCGGCCGCCACAACCGACGTGCCTCACAGACACCGATTTCCACCGCATCAGGTGCGCTTCACCGACGCCGTCTCCCAGCTCACCGGGGCTACTTCACCGAGCACATCGTCGCACCTCTGCCCCCGAGGCCGTTGGGGCTTCACCAACAGTCTCGTCCACCGCATCGTAGCACTCCGCTGCCACTCAAGATCTGCATCCGTGCGCGGCCAGCCAATGCAAGCGATCACCATCAATGGCTCTGAAGTGACCCGCACTCTAGCTAGGCGAGCATGCCCAAATGCCGGCCCGAACTAGGTATCCACACATCAATCCCTTGTGCACTGTTCCGACGATGTTTGGATATCCTTTCACTGCTCTCTTAGCTTACACGCCTATGCAACTCTGACTTTAACTCTTATTTCTTCTGGAGATATCATCTGAAACAAGCAAATCCATTTTTAGCGAAGCATGACGGTGCTACGGGATCTGGTACACATCCCGCACACCGTATAATCTTGTAAGTATCATCCTCGGTACAACATCAAGGTCGATTCCTCTTATTTGATCAACCATTCGCCGTGTCAAAAATGCAGAGGGGGATGCAAGGAGCACAAGGCCTGCACATCCAAGCAAGTGGTAACATGTACTTGTACATGGAACATCCCAAGCGCAAGCAGAGCTGCGATGAGCAGCCTGTATAACGAGCTAGCGTAATTCCACGCATTTCATTTAATTCAATCTTGGCATTCGTGTATGACTTGTGTGCAGTGGCTGATCCACGAATTCAAGTTACCAGGGGCGAATATTTAACTAAAAAAATACGAAGGCACTTGCACTCCGGAAATCAACATAACTTGAGAAATATGAAGCTACATGCACTTTGAAAACCAGCTAATGATCCAAAGTAGTTCAGATTATAAACACTAAATGATACAAGCACCAAAAAACACAAAATTCAACATGGTGTACAAGGACTACAAACATTGTCTGTACCTGCTTGAATTATTCGTTCTCTGGCTGAAAATATCAAAGTGTAATTGCGCGTATAACCAGTGCGCAAACTGCATATCAATATATCTATCCTACACAAGTATGCTAATAGTTTCAAACAACAGATTAGAAAAGTATTTATGCTATGTTGTCATGATACGAGGACTTTCTGGTAGATGGCCTCGACGTTTCCTCAAGCTATGAAAATGCACTATAATTTGCTTGTCATCAATGCCTGCAAATATCTGTTTCTCTCAACATAGTAGATCATCATTAGACACTAAATCCCTCAATGAGCTTGCAAAATTCTTGCATTAGATCCCTCATTAGACACTATATGTTCATCACCAGGAGCATGTAAAATGTTTACATCAAATCCTTCATTAGCAGTCTGTTCATTACACACTTCAGGCTCAAGAACAACATGAGCTTGTATGTTTGCACCGGACACTTGATTAGATACATCAGATTTAGTCGATTCAATATTGATTGGGGAGTTATAAAATAAGTAGAAATTGGTTTCATTTTCTCATAGATTCCCTACATACAAGCAGTTTTACAACACCGTCGGGTTTAACTATTGGCCAGAAATTGAAGAGTTGAATTAGATATAATCAGGGATGTGATGTACCTGCTCGTTGCGCATGCTACTCTTGCAAGCTGCATCGTCTCCGTTCGCAAAGCTCGATGCCATGCCGTCTTGCCGCCGCTGCATCCCACGAGCTACACCCAGGGTTGGATCTTCATCTTCTTGTCCTTCCGTTCGCTTGAATCCGGCGACCGCCCTCCAACGAGGGCGTGAGGAAGTGCTGTGTCGGTCTGTCCAGCGGCGTCTAGGTTAGGAGCGAACCAGACTGGAGGCTGGAGCGAATGAATTGGGATTTTTGCTGTTGTCGATCGATATGGGAGGCGCTTGTTTGGGCCGCGAGCCTGCTATAGGGCTTGCCTTGCACTTATGTTATTGGCCCATCCAAATTGAAACATTTTTCTTCATTTTTTACATTGCCTACTCATGCGTTGGGACGAACAAAACTAGCATGGGCCAACCTGGACGACTCAAACTAGGTGCACACTTTCCAGCCACCTGAGGCGGCCGCCCATACCAGCCCCTATGGTGGCATCGCCCCTTTTTGCGTGTATGATTGGATAGTGAAAAATATTCGATGGCGCTTTTGTTTTACCCACGTAATGGTTGAATTGCTTGTTTCTATGAACTGAGTTAGCCAATAATGTGAAGGATGCCGTCTTTTCATCCTATTGTAGATTGCTTAGATCTTGATATGCCAAAATTAATCGCATGAAATATACAGTAAAAGCCGATTGTGATGTGTTTGGCTACAACTAGTCGACTACACGTCCCCATATAACATATCAAGGACACACCATCTTACCAGATTAACCATTGACTTACCCATGCGGTGTGGGAAGAAAGAAGTATTGGGACTGCGTATCCAAGCAATTGATGCCATGGACTCCTTCGTACAACCTTGTAAGCGAAAAAGAAGTTGCAGTGTGCCTGTACAAAGAACTAGCGTAAGTTCAGTTACCTGCTTCTCGGAATTTTAGTTAGCCACTTATTGCAAAATTGTTCAATTATGTTGCTTGGCTTAATTTAGTTTGCTACTAATTACATAATGGCACAGCCTGTTAATCATATTGTAGACTGCGCCTATCTATGTGTTTGATACTTACTGTTAAGAATTACCTGTTTGCCTTAACTTAAATATCTACTTGTTTGTTTAACTGCATTACTGCTGCAACATCAGGTTACAATGATGTTAATAACTACTTTTCAGCATCCAATTGAAACTCTTTAATTCCTTGTTTGTTTAATTGGTTTGCTGTTATAACTCCCAATTGAGATGTTTTGCTAACTTCAACTTTTCTGAATCCAATCGGAACTTTAATGGCAAAGCAGGTTAGCCCAGGATCAAAGAGCGAGGTCCCCATAGACGTTGCATCATCCCACAGCAGTGGCACTGGCCCAATCGTGCATCATGAATTCCCAACTGCTGATGCTCTAGAGGCTAAACTAGTGGTAGAAAGAGATTCTGCTTCTACACTTAGAGATGAAGTTGACATGTTGAGGAAGCAAACAGCACAATCACAAGCAGTACTCAAGACAACCATTAAATATTGGTGGATTTCAAAACGAAGCAAGCTGAGATTGACCAGATTGTTAAGGTCCTGAAGGAAAAAAGGAAAGTAAATTCCTACTTGGTAAATCATAGGTGAAATGTTCTTTCCATAGTTGAATAACCTTTGTCTTGTCTGTTCATGTAATAAATCAAACCATTTGTTTTGGAGATCATGTAATAATTTTTTTTTTGTTTTTTGGTTTGTAATTTTATTTGAGCACAAGTATGTATTAATTGATAAGACTCGGAGACATTTCATTTGGATTGCTGTGCCAGAACTAAAAATATGCCAATCGGGCTAAATGTGCATTCAACAAGAGTAGTAGTATAGATGGACCATAAGTGGCACGCATCGGAAAGGGCCAAGATTCTGGCTAAAAAAGGATGCTGTTGTAGCCAAAAAAAAGTACAGCGGCCTGGCTTATGTATGTTAGTTGATATTATTGATCCATATACTCTATAAGTGTTTATATGTCAGTTAGTTCTTTACATTCTTGGTTGATTGACTCGGTATTTGAATCTTGATACATCGCTTGTGTACATATCTCACTACTAGAAAAAGGGCTATAGATGGGATTGACACTAATGGCGCTTTTGACGGTGGAGTGCGCCATTAGTATATACTAATGGCGCACCACCTGCGATCGCCATTAGAGTTGAAACTACTAATGGCGCACCAGGCCCAGTGCGCCATTAGTATCAAATTTTTTTAACTAGTGCTTTGTCCAAACATACTAATGGCGCATCCAGGGCAAAGTCGCCATTACTAGTTGTAACTACTAATGGCGCACCAGTCCAAAATGCGCCACTAATGTTGTTTTTTATTATATTTTTATTCCTTTTTTGCAATACTACTAATGGCGCACTAATCAACCGTGCGCCATTACTAGTTTAAACTAGTAATGGCGCCTTTATGGATAAGTGCGCCATTAGTATTTTTTAATATTTTTATTTTTTTGCAAAACTACTAATGGCGCACCGTCAGAAGGTGCGCCATTAGTAACCTGGATTACTAATGTCGCATTTAGTGCTGGTGCGCCATTAGTAAGTGGGCAGTAACAAGATATTTTGGACAACCCTCTCCTACCCACACTCACTTTCTCCCCACTTCATTCTCTCCACCTCCTCCTTGTCTCGGGTGCCTCCTCTTTTTCACCTCATTTTCACCATAGATTCATTCAAATTAAGTGGTTAAATTACCTTATTTTAATAGGTAAGTAAGGGGGGAAGCTATATTTATGTTGTTCTCCCTACAACAATGTGCACATGCACTTTTTATGGCCTAGCTAGCTAGATCTATGTATGTTAGTGGTGTTGCATATGTTTGTGGTGTTGCATATGTGTTTGTGTTTGGAGGTGTACGGTATTTGAAATCGATAGTTGCCAATATTTTGCGGAATGTTGATTCATTTCCGTTTTAGCGAAATTTTGGCATTAAGCATTCTTTTAGTCCTATTTTAGGAAAGTCATGCCAAATTTTTTCTTGGTTCTAAAATATCATTTTGCTCTACCCATGACGACCATGGTCATACGATGACCGAAGGCATCGTGAATAAGTTTTTGAGGTCTGCGAAGGCGAGATGCTTCAAAAGAACGAGGCGGAGATAAGATGTCCGTGTCGAAGATGCAAGTGAAGAGCCTTATTGCGACCAGTTCGGGCAGGTGCGGGACCACCTGCTCTTGCGTGGTTTCAAGGATGGCTATCGGTGGCAAGGTGATGAAGATGACTCTGAAGTCGTCCATGGGGGCGGGCAAGAAATGAGGAAGGGCAGCAAGACAACCACCGCGGCTCGGGCGGGCGAGAAGACGAAGAATCCCGAGGAGATGATCACGACGGTCATCATGTAGAAGATGCAGGACATGATGATGAGGAAGATGCGGAGCGGGCGACGGGCATGATCATGAAGATGATGATGCGGTGGAGCGCGACGACGCCGGACCATCGATGGGCTGGGTGCAGGACCCTCATATTCAAGAGCTGCTTCTCAAGCGAGACGGATAACGCAAAGCTGCCGCCCAAGAGAAAGCCAAGATGGATCAACTTGAGTTAGGCGCGGTTACTCCATTGTATGAAGGATGCAGGCCGAGGATACCGCTGAAAGTAACGCTCATGGCTCGGAGATGAAGGTAAAACACAAAATGACCGATGCATGCTTCGACGAGAACATGTCATTACGCACGAACGCCTTCCCAAGGGGAACAAGTGCCCGACCAGTTTGGAGGCGAAGAAAATCGTGTGTCCTCTCGATTTACCGCCGTGAAATACCATGTGTGCATGAACAATTGCATCATTTATCGGGACGAGCACGCGAGTCTACCATATGTCCGGTGTGCAGCGTCACTCGATACAAGAAGAGGAAAAGCTCCTCGAAAAGTGGTGTGGTACTTTCCGATCACTCCTCGTCTGCAGCGATATTTCGCGGACCCTAAGGTAGCAAAGCTCCTGCGTTGGCATGCGGATAGGGAGGAGAAGAAGCGAGAAGATGGCGCAAATGATCCGAGATAGATAAAAAGACAAGATCTTGAGTCACCCTAAGGATGCGAGCGGTGGCAGCGTTGAACCGAAGACTCAGAATTTGGGAGCGATCAAGGAACATCGTCTTTGGCGCGAGCACCGATGGAGTCAATCCGTTTGGCAGCGGAGAAGCACACATAGCACCTGGCCTGTGTTTGTGTGGATGTACAACCTTCCCCTGGTTGTGCATGAAGAGAAGTACATTCACATGAGTATGCTAATTGAAGGGCGAAACAACCAGGAGCGACATCAATCTGTATCAGGGGCTGCTGAAAGAGGAGCTTGACACGCTGTGGAAAACGCCAGCCAATACGTGGGGCGCCGCAGAGAAAGAATATTTCCCTATGAGAGCCGCCTGCTCACGGCGGTGCCACGACTATCTCGATTCTGGATATCTCGTGGGGCAGGTAGTCCACGGATTTTCTGGATCGTAAGGTGCATGGATGACTGGCGTATCGCCAGCTAGATAGAGATCCGGGTCTTGAAAACTGTGTTCATGGGACATCGAAGGTGGCTTCGCGACGATGACCCGTGGAGGAAACGCAAGGATCATTCGATGGTGAAACCGAACCCGAAGCGCCGTGTCACGAGGAGGGCGAGGAAATAGACAAGCTGTTGAAAAATTGGAAAGACTGCCTTGCGCCGGAAAAGCAAAAGGCGCCAGAGCCGGGAAAAAGCGAAAGCGCGAGCAGCTGCTGAAGGTATGGAAAGCGAGGTCTTTTACGGGACTTGCCGTCTTGGAAGATCCACCGTGTGCCTCACAGCCTTGATGTCATGCATATCACGAAGAGCGTGTGCGAGAGTCTGCTTGGTACCCTGCTCAACATGCGGAGAGGACCAAAGATGGGCCAAAAGCAAGGGCAGACTTGAAATCAATGGGCATCGGGCAGGAGCTTCACGCTAATGATGATGATGATGATGATGATGATGATGATGAGGCGAAGCGGGACCACGAAAGTCGTCGCGCAAGGCAAAAGGCCAAGAAGACCGGAAATGACTACCCTCCGCGTGCTTCATTCCAAGTCGGGAGGAGATCGAGCAGTTTTCACCTGCCTCCTAGGAGTAAAACTTCCTTCTGATTCTGCGGGAAGATAAGCGAGATACCTAGACCAGTGAAGCGAAGTTCAGCGGGATGAAGTCTCACGACATCACGTCTGATGATCTGAGATACTTCTAGTTGCAATCCATGGGATCATGGGCGCGCACGTCCGTGAAACGCTATTTGGCCTATGCAACTTTTTGGCGTCATCTCTCGGAAGTCGATTGGCGTGAGGCAACTCGAGAAGGCTACGAGGAAGAGATCGTGGTGATACTATGCGAGCTTGAGATGTACTTCCGCCCGCATTCTTGACGTTATGGTGCATCTGCTGGTCCATATCGTGGAGGATATCATCCAACTCGGCGATGTTCCTGCACAGCATGATGCCGTTTGAAAGGATGAATGGTGTCATCAAAGGATATCTTGAACATGTCACATCGAGAGGAAGTATAGCGGGGGCTTTCGACGAAGAGTGCATCTCCTACTGCCGCAAATTATCTAGGCATCGACAACCCGTTGGTCTGCCCGTCAACGAGCACCTCGGCAGGCTCGCTGGATGGGGTCACCGTGAGGTCGCCCTTGAAATGCATGTCGACTTGGTCGACTAGCCGACTTTGAAAGAGCAAACCTAGTCGGCGCTACAACACATAGGCGTGGTCGATCCTTGGGTGGTAGAGCACAAAACCTTTATTGAGAAGGCGTACAATGACCGAGGCCAACAGAGGGCGGGCGGAGATATACTCAAAGAGCACAACTCATGTTTCACGCGTTGGTTCAAGCGAGAAGCTTCATCGTACCCTTTACATGAAGATTCTTCCGCGGAAGAATAACTCATATTCACCTTGTCACGAGGCGCCGAGCACAACCTGATGACCTATGAGGCGTCACGATATCAACGGCTACACATTCTACACGAGGACAAGGACATGAAGAAGCGATGGTTATCGAACTCCGGGGTAACGATGGAATCCTACACGGTAAGGACAGGGACAGATACTACGGAAGGATCGAGGAGATCTGGGAGCTGAGCTATCTTTGGAGAGAAGGTGCCGATGTTCCGTGTCGGATGGGCCAAGGCGTCCAAAAAGAAGACCGATATTTCACCACCATGGTTATACGAAGCCAAATCCAAGACCCATGGTATAAGCGTCACCCGAAAAATGAGCCATGGTACTGGCTTCCCAAGTGGACCATTGCTTCTTCATTACCGACCATAAAGCCCGGTCGTGTTGTCGTGAGGAGAGGCAAAGGAAGATCATCGGAATGGATGGAGTAGCCAATGAGCAAGACTTGACAAATACGGTGACCGAGGATCGAACATGACGGCGACAATGAAGTAGCAGCATACACCACAAGAAGAAGCGGGACCACCCTACCTAAGGGCGTCCGTTCCACGAAGAACTCCATTTGTGAAAAAGAAGGGCAAGAAGATTGTGAACAGATAGCTAGCTAAGATCGATTGTATTTAAATCGTAGCCTTCATTTCTCGATTGTATTTCATGGGCACTTTTGAACTATCATGAATATTTTTAAATTTCATGGACACTCGATCTCGATCCCCTCCATCTCGATCGCTATCCCACCTCGCTAGATCCGGTCCCCTACGCTTGAGCACCCCCCGGTCCACCGGCCGCCGCCGCCGACCCCCCGCACCCTCGATTCCCCTACTCAACCGCCGCTGCTGACCCCCGCACCCTCCCTACTCAACCGCCGCCCTTGACCCCCCCACCTCCCGCGCACCTCCCCGCTCCACGGCATTACTGTTTGATGATATTTTTTAAAAAATATTACTGTCTTATAAAAAATATTACTGTTATGATTTAAAAAGTTTGAACATATTTAAACATAAATAAGTATCAAACATCATTTTAAATGCATAAAAAAATTATGGAGCACAGGAATCGAACCGGGACCTCTTGGTGTGAGGCTGGCTGCGACCCGGTCGAGCTAGTAGAGGAACTTGGTGTGGATCAGGTCGGTGGGAGATAACCTGTTGGCTCGAGCAGAAATCAAAAAAATATACTAATGGCGCACCGGGTGAGGTGCGCCATTAGTGTGGATATACTTATGGCGCGCCGGGGTGGTGCGCCATTAGTGTGTGCCCCATCCATATTTTTCCTCCCCGGCCCTCGATCCCCTTCTCGCCCTCGCCCTCGATCCCCTTCCCCTCTCCTCTCCTCTCCCGACGCCGCTACCCCGCCGCCTCGACGCCCCCGGCCTTGTGGCGCTGCCCCATCGTCCTCGTCTCCGCCCGGCGCCCGGCCGCGCGAGGCGCCCGACACCGCCCTCTCCTCTCCCAGCCGCCGCCCGCCGCTTTCCCAGCGGAAGGAGGAGGAAGAGGCGCTTCGCTGTTGACCTCGCCCGGCCGACTCCGTGGCCAGGCCGACCGCCATTGCCCGCCGCCCTCGTCGCCGGTGGCCGGGCGCCGCCCGTCCACACCACTCGCGCCGAGCACCCACACCACCACCGGACCTCGTCGCCCCACCTCGTCGCCCCGTGAGCTATGCTGCAGCCATGAATCAAACCAGATATGTTAAAGCACTGCTTTGGTTTGTAAAGTATATAATATCATGTAGTTCAACATCTTACATTGATTGCTACTCACAAGGATGAAATTGGAAACTGCACCTGCAACTTGTAGGCAAATTATCTCATTCTTATGGTATGCATGAACTTGTCCCTCCAGCTCATGATAGGAGTAGGACTCTGCTGTACAACACAGATGATGGAAATGCGGTTATTTAAAAAAAATCACTTTCTATTATCTTCCACTTTAGTGCATGAAAAAAGATGATCATTGAAATTATGCACTATACAACAGAATGAACTTACTCATTATGTCAGATTTTGTAAACCTTTTAATTGAATTGTTTCTCATACTTGCTGCAGAGAGGTGAGGCTAAACTTCTAACAGAAGATTGGGAAGGTGCGGTTGAGGATCTGAAAGAGGCTGCCCAGAAATCCCCACATGTGAATTTTATGCAATTTTGCTTTGTTCTCCTGAGTATAGTATATCACAGCTCTCCTGAGTATATCCCTTTTTCTTCTTTTGGTCCAACTGAAGGAGCCTAAGCTCCCAGTCTGTCAGAGCATGCTAATTTGAATTTCCTTTTAAAACCTGCATCTTGCTGTATTTGATTTACTCTCCTGATCTTGCTGTATTTCAATTTAAAACCTGCATCAGAGCATGTATTTAAAATGTCAGTGGATAGTTTTACTTGCAAGCTTGGTTTATGGCTCGTGTGAACAAATGAAAGTGTAGACTTATTTTCACTAACTTACCTCACTAACTAATGGTGGCTGCCTAATGATGACAGACTAAGTTTCTGATTTATTTTCTTATAAAAGTGTAGATTCATTGGTAGCAATTGTTTTCAGTGTCTCATGTTGCAGATTGTCTACTTTTTTGCCTTGTCCACCGAGAGGCCCTTGAGTTTCTTGGAATGTCGATTAACTTCCGTTCGGCAAATTGGGTACTCCATATGTCCTATTTTCAGCAAAGGTCATGCTGAAATTTTCCGTGAATTTTAGCATGACTTTGCTAAAATAGGACATATAAATACTGTGACTAATGCATGGGCAGGGGTATCTTACTAGTTAATTAAGTAGGATCAAGTGCCCCTTTATTCTAGCTGCATTAAACCATAGGCGGCAATAGAGCCAAGTGATTAGGCCCAACTTAGAATTCTCCTTCCCAGCTTAGCTTTTAGGATGCCTCGGTGTCGACAAACCATTAATTATACAACCTTCGCTTTTAGGGTGCCTCGGTGTCGATAAAAACCGAAATGATGAAAGCTTAGGCTTTTAGGGTGCCTCGGCGTCGAAAAACCCTCAATGATAGAAGCTTAGCTTTTAGGATGCCTCGGTGTCGACAAACCCTAAATGATGAGACCATGATCTTGTTCCTTGACAATGACCAACTTTTTGACCAAACTTTGTTCCTATTTAGAGAAAACATGGCCAACAACGATGAGGCGGGGGTTGAGCGGCAAGGCATTCAGGAGCTGTCCGGAGATGGAGGAACAACCTCACTTGTATGAGGACGCCGCCTTCCCACCGATCCACGAGACCAGCGATGGTACCGCCGAGTATGACCCCATGATGCAACCACCGATGGTGCCGCCGAGGATGCCACCACTAATGATGGCGGCGCCGCGCACGGATGGCAGCCAACGAAGAAACAGCGGAAGGACGGCGCCCGACCGTGCTCCGCACCCTCAAGGAGGAAGTTCTTGAAGTGGACTCGGCGGAAATCAACGGCGCCCGAGCGAATAGTCAAGGGTACTCGCTTCAGCTCGGGTGCATTCTCGAACACCGTCTCGATCAACACCGAGAACACGAGGCATCGACCGAGGGAATTTTGCAACCTCCTCTTCCGCGAAGCTGCACAAAGCGATACAAGTTCCCGCTGAATTTGAAAACACAAGCCTCAAAGGTAATAAAGTGAACAATGCTGCCCTCACGAAGATGAGCAAGGCCACATCTACTTGGAAAAGCAATGTGAAGAGAATGATCGAGAAAGGTGAGAGTTATGAGAAGATCAAGGAGAAAATCCTTGATCACGAAGATGACTACTAGCGACTTCAAGATCAATTGCTCGAGCACCGCAAACTCGAAACAAGTCGATTGGGGAAAGAAATCACGGGAGCTGAACTTAGGGAACACACACTCGGTCTGGCGGTTCTGAGTGGCGGAGCCACTACAGAATCAACTACTTTGCCGTCTGCCATGGCGGACGGCAAAACATGAATGGCGGACGGCAAAATCCTTTGCCGTCGACCACGAGACGGCTGTGAGCTCCGACAGCGTAGGCTACGGTAAATAGCTACTTTGCCGTCCGCTTCCGGGTGGCTGACGACAAAGGACCTTTGCCGTCCGCGACGGACGGCAAAGAGAGCTGACGGCAATAATTGCGCCGTCAGTCCGTTAAGTGTCTAACGGCAGGCCTTTGCCGTCCGCCGCTAACGGCAAAATTTCTAGTGTCTTTGCCGTGCGCAATGATGGCAAAGTGCAGGTTCTTTGCCGTCGCCACTAATGGCAAAGTGCAGGTTCTTTGCCGTCGCTATCTTGATGGCAAAGTGACCAAATGGGTCAGCTTCAGGAAGCACAGCTTCGGGGCGGCAAAGAGGGCCCGTTAGGTTTTTTTGCAACTCGTCGGTGGGGCCCTCCCTCTTTGCCGTCCGCTAGCGAAACAACGAATCTTTGCCGTCCGCGGCGAACGACAAAGAAGCGGCTGATGGTAACCTTGGTCTTTGCCATCAGCCGAGTTCTTCTGCGTCTGCTTTTATGTAACTGATGGCAAAGAGCTTATTTGCCGTCCGCTAGCGGACGGCAAAGATCTGGCGAATGGCAAAGTAGCTGATTCGATGGTGAGCCTATATGGGACAAGGAGGAGGCGGACCGTGCGAGCAAGGCCTACCGCCCCTCTTGATAAATCGGTGACAAGCGGACCAGGAACTTTATCGGGGCCGGTACAAGAAGGACCGAAAACAAAGGAGCTTACCACGGATCCAAAGACCAGGCGCTTGAGGTTGTTACGGTAAGAATACCACCCGGGTAATTAGCTCCATATGGTTGCATTCTAATTAATGAAGCCAAATTTCTAAATGGTTCACATTCCTTCCGCAGCGATTTGAAAGCGATGGCGAGGTCGACTAAGAAAAACCCTTGGGACACCACTCTAAATAGAGGCGTTGAATGTAATGAAGAACAAGGATAAGCTCGATGGCCGGCGTCGGCTGGTCGTGTGGCGGCAAAACTTGTCCACAAAATGGGGTCATACTATACGGCTGGTGTGCGGAAGGAGAAAAGACCAGCTCGGAAAGCGGTAGCGAGGTTCAAGAACTCAAGGAACAGGTGGCGCGGATTCGGAGATTGTCCAAACAAGTGCAACAACAACTTGGAGTGGCGATCACGCCATTGTGCCTACCTTGATCAAGGGTTGAGTCGTGGATTGCGGGCGTAGCAGAGGCCACCCGATTCCTAGCTTCACGGCCAGCAACTCGCAGAATGCGATGGCGGGGCCATTGGTGTCTCCGACGCCGGCACGGGAGCTTAATGCACCCGGGTGTACGCCGGCCGGCACCTCTGCAGCAAGCGGCCCCTCCGTCAGCTGCCGCCCGCCGTTGGCGGTGCCTCGACGATAGCCGAGCTCGGCGCCATCATCACGGTAACTAATTAAGCCTCTCTCGGTCGAGGACTTCATCTCCTTGCCTTTGGTTGGGCATCCACGGCGCCCTACATGTTTTCGCGAGGCACGCCCGGCGTTCCGTGCACTCTCACGCGCCGTGAACAACGAGTTGGTCGATGTCACCAAGGAAAAATCGTTCAACCGGGCAACCCCTTGTTCCACGGTACCGGATGCCACCCAACTTGTTTAGGGTTGAACTGGTTGGTGCTGCGAGGCTGCGACGAGTTGTTACCTCCGATTCGACCCGTCGGGGCGGCGATGATGGCGTGATGACCCTCGGCGCTTGCCTCGGTGGCCCTGCTTTGGCGAAGAGCGGATTCGTTTGAGGCGGGGACACCACCCCAAAGACAACACCGCCCGTCGTGCCGTGCCAAGTCGTCCCCATGGCAAGACCGCCGCCAGCGGTGCGGACATCCCTATGCCATGGATCCAAACATGCATATGGCACGGGATCGAACGGCGGCGGCGACGATACATTTGCCAGCGTCGATCGTACTTTGCTGATCATGGAGTGCGGTGGCGACTTCATCAGGGCCTCCTTCTCAAGAACCCAACCCAACAAAATACGTGCGCGATCTAGCTGGTACCGCGGAGAAGCCAAGTTACAACAGCGTCGTCGCCATTCAGCTCTCGAGGAGGCGCCTCGAGCTGCCGACTTCACGAGCCTCGGATAGGCGAGGTGCAAAATATTATCAGCCCCAACACACTCAAGAAGGCGGTGCGTGAGCAGAACTCGGTCCCATTACGGGAGAAGAAGAAGGCACGCAAAGAAAGACTAACAAGGGTGCGGGCCAGCCGGCACAGTATGATCCGTGCTCGGGGCGGGCCACCTTCACTGAGGATATCTCGAGGAGGGTGCATGTGGCGGGTAGGGCGATGCTACCGACAAATATGCTCAATGCTGCAACCGGTGGTATCTGAGTCTGCATGATGATGTTCTTTCTTTGGAGAAGCGGCGTCTCGAGAGAGAAGGATGTGGCATACCGGTTTTCGTGGCCAAGGTGCGGAGGGCAAGGGCTTTGTGGATAATTCCATCGGGCGTCACGATCGTCCTGCGGTTTGATGACATCACGCTATGTTGAACCTTCATCCGCTGCACTACACCTTCGTTCGGCTATTTTATTTGAGTATGGAATCACGGATCATTACGCAACAAGACCCGGACATCGTGATAGTCGACCCCTTCTACATGCGTGCCAAGATCTTGGGCAGCGCTGGGGACCGGCAAGTCGCGAGTTCTTACCTCGAAGCGTCATTACGGCAAACCAAGATAAGGATAACTTCCTCGTGCCTTACTTTCCGAGTAAGTCCTCCCCTCAACCGACCCGTAACATATGAATTCTTAGATTTCGATCATTTTCTTTTAACATTCCGTGTTTTCTGCGGTGACACATTGCGCTCATCCTCCTAAGCCCCAAATATTCCATGGCCACGTATTTCGACCGGACCGTCAATCGAGCGTAGACTACACAAATGTCAAGAATGTTCTTGATGATGTTCTCCTAGCTCGCCCAATCTGGAAGCACCTTCACCAGGCCTATTAAATAAATCACGGCAAGCACGTGTTCTCCCACAATCTGACGTTCGCTGCGTCAAGCAGCCGCTGTGATCGAAGGGTGCCTACTCGCCATCCATCACATGCGAGGCGATCGTGCGGGACCATCATCAACTTCGCTACCGAGTAAACTCCAAGATTGGGCGCGGCGTGTCGGCAATCCGGGGCGCGGACATCGGACAAGAATTCTTCGCATCCGATCGGAGTTTGCGGAAATCATCCATCAAGATGTCGCCGTACCTCGGGGCAGTTCTACCTCGAAATCAACCGTCCAACGGTGACATAGACACAATGCTACAAATGCGGTGACAACGCCCGTTCTTTCATGACTCCCACGATGAGCGGCAGCTTCATCCGCGCTCCGGTCCCTTGAGTCGAGTCGAAAGCGGTGATGTTGTCTCTAGTTACTGAAACATCGATTGGCTCATGTTGTAATTAAACTTTAATGAACTTGTAGTATGTCTCTTTGGTTTGAGAGTCGTTCAACTTAGATGTAATCGATGCTATTAATGTCTTGCTTTTCTCTTCCGATCGTTACATTGCATACTTATATATTGCTTATGTATTGTCGTGAATTGGTACTAACGTTTACGTTTGGCTAGTGCATAGCGATGCCGGCGTATGTCGGTGTACAAAGGTAAGGTTCGGAGTCTCTGACGGCGGGAGAAGTGTCGGAGACAGGTTCACCGATTCAGCGATATGAGTTACAAAGGTACACCACTAGGGCGAGGCGAATCTAGATCGCCCGCTATCTAGCGGTAGAGGAGGGCGTTGGAGGAACTGGATGAAGGCGAGTTTCATCATGATGATGCTCATCGTGATGACCGCAGCTCTCTTCTATGTGATGGTAGTTTAGATGATCGATATCGACTTGTAATGTGAAGACAAACTCGCTACTCGCGGTCTCGAGACTTGTAATATAATGTTCTATCTTTGTTCGGTCTATTCAATTCGGAGACTAATATGATGAATTGTATTGAGAGACTAATATGATGAATTGTATTCAGAGACTAATCTTCTATTGTATTCGATGAATCATTGTTGATGTTTGCTGTCTATATTTTGTCCAATTATACATTTTGTAACCTGTGCAAAAACAGAAAATAAAAAAATAAAAAACCTAATATTCATACTAATGGCGCATCACATCACAGTGCGCCATTAGTATCTGAAAGATACTAATGGCGCATCCTTAGATAGTGCGCCATTAGTATGCCGAATTACTAATGGCGCATCATATAGTAAATGCGCCATTAGTATGCCAAAACACACTGGTATACATGGCCCCACAGGAGGTATACTAATGGCGCCTTGTTGTATATACTAATGGCGCATCGGTGGTGCGCCATTAGTATATCGAATACTAATAGGCGCACCGGTGGTGCGCCATTAGTAAAATATACTAATGGCGTGGCACTAATGGCGCACCACCAATGCGCCATTAATGGCCAAATTAGGTGCGCCATTAGTAGGCCTTTTCCTAGTAGTGTCTAAATGGGAGTACACATTATGCTGCGTGTGACATTTGAGTTGGACATGAAGTGTTCCAAATATTTGAATTCACCTTAAACTGGATTCTAGTTTCTGAATTTGAGTATCGGCATTTGTAAACCATATTCATATATGACAGTGGAAAACATCTTTGCCGTCCTTTTGAAGATATATAAAAACACATAGAATGATTTATAAAGATTCATATAGGAATACAAAATGGATTCGAATTTAGTTGCCAGGGTAAATGTGGATGCTTATTGTCCCAAAATTCAAAAGAAGCAGCAAAATGTCCACTCCCACGTCGGCTACCCGAAGCCAAGTGTTTGGGAGATGGAAATTACTGTCTACCCATTACACAGACAATCCATCGGCCCGATTTCCATTGCTCTAAATAGTGGTAGGTTACTAACTTCAATTCGACGTGACACGACCGCCTCTGAGCCCATTCCGACACGGTGGGCGTCAAACATGGGCGGCAAAACACGTTTGATTCAAGCTTGTCTGAAAGACCTCTCTTTCTCCCTCCATTCCCCATTCATACACGGTGGGCGGCAAAACAAACTCGACTCGGCCGAAATCGATGTAGGCCAATATTTTCAATAGGGGCAGGTTTGTAACTTCACTCAGACGTGACACAACCGCCCTACCTGTCAGCCCCGTTCATACACCGTGGGCGCCAACATGGGCGCCAACCACCCTCTCGTCGCCCCAAATCGCTCTGGCCAAATATTGGCGAGATGTGAGATTACCGTCCTGTCCCCAACCGACGAGACGTCCAAATTTTAAATGGGGGCTAAGTTCGTAAGTTTCCCATATTTCGGACAGGCGCGTCCCAAAAACATGGTTCCACGTACCTCTCCCTCCATTTTCCCATTCATACACCGTCCGCGCTAGAACACCCCATCCCCACACCAGCCTCCGTCCGCCACCCCATCCATCGCCGCCGTCCTCCACCACATCCATCGCCACCGTCCTCCACCATGCCAGAGTGCCTACCAAGACCGCGTCGTCCACTGCTAGAGATGGTCGTTTCTCATCCATGGCAATGGACCAATAGCCTTGCATCGCGTCCTCTCGCTTCATCGGTGCCGTCGTCCTCTTTGCCGGGGCCGCTCACACGACCTTCTCTTCCACATAGCAGGACTTATCCCCGATGCACCCGTCTCTTGTCGCAGATCTGCTTCAACGCCACCGACAGCCATCGCACCCCGATGCCTACACGCGCCGCAAGAGAGGTGGTACTTCATATCTCCTCAACTTTTTATCTCAACGAAAATAGATCTTAACTTGGTTACTCTACTTTCTTTTCAGCTCTTAGAATTTAGTTCTTAGTTGAAGCAAACAATGGATGGTAAATATCATTTCTCGGTTTGCACTTCAAATCTGCCATGGCACAGCCATAATAATGTTTAATTGATCATGCTTAGGGTTTAATTGATCATGTTGGTTCCGTGGTGGTTTCTTTAATAGAAATCGGAGGAAACCCTCTTTTGCTAAAAAATATTCTTAGAGTTTCCCCTTTTATGATCACTATACAATCGAATCGTGCTTCGTGTCATATTAACCTGCTCCGCCATCAAGCTAAACAAGCTTAGTTGTTCAAATCTGAATCTGATATTATTAAAACAGAGTTGTTTAATTGGTCAGCTAAATATTCCTAAATTAGTTTTGAAAATGCATGTTACGCCACTCGGGTGTGTATCTCTGAGGTGCCCACGGTGGGCGGCCCACCACAGGATTTTAGGTCATCCAGGCCCGATTCCCCTTTGTTCCGTTCGCACTTCCGATCTCTACTGCGACCTTTTGCTGGCTGCGACTTGCCGTCCCGAGCGGCATGACTCTAGGAGGAGGCGCGGACTAATAGGAGGCCGAGGCTGCTCGCCCAACAGCGTCACCGCTGCCGGGCGCGCGCCGTGCCTACCTTCCCGTCCGTTCGAGGCTCGGGCGTGCAGCACCACCAAGCCAACCCGATTTATCACGAGATCGTCCTCAACACTCAGCCACTCCTCATCACCCATTTTCTAATTGATTCATTACTAATTAGGCGGGACTGTCATTAGGGTTTGTTGTGTGCTCGGTGCTACCTACACTTAATGGTTCAGATGTATTTCGGTAATCTTTAGTACCTCTAAAGTTCACGGGGTTTTCAAAATTCTGGCCCTCGGGCGAAACTAGTCATTTTGGATTGTTGGTCTTAGTGACATTGACCCAGATTACTCTGCAAGCCAGGTTTGTTGACAATTTTACTTGTCTTTCTTACTCATTCGATATAATATCCAATTATTCACGTCGATTAGTTGAAACAATAAGTGCTAGACAAACTTCTTCATTCAGATTTTGGGCGGTCTCTTCTTTGCGATTACAATTCGCATACTTGTCCTAATAAGCTCACAAGTAAATGATTGATTCACTACATCTATGCTTGCCTTGTAATATTTGTTGTCAATATTCTTTTAGGGTGGACCACCTGTTTCTAAATCTTTGGAACCGTAGACATGAGTGACTAGTATTTATCTATGTGATCTCTTCCATCATGTGTGGAGTAACGACACTTGCATTGTATAGAAAGAAAGTGTCATTTCAGCTTTTACATAGGTTTGATCTTTTACATGGAATACAATCTGCCTACTTGCTTTGTGTCTTTTACCAACCTCCACCCTTGAAGCTAAACATTACACCACTCATAATTGCTTAGTTTATTTGTTTAAATATGAATTTCATATGATTCTAATGTTCCTACTTCAGTTTTGAAATGTGTATGCACTGTTATAGAGACATAAGGGTTTGTATTTACGTGTGTGGTGCAGTCGATGCAGGTTGGGGAGGTGAACTTTGCATATGCGGGGTTTATAGGAGACACTCTCGAGTTGAATCCATAATGCATTCCATAGATAACGACTATTTTTATGTTTTCATGAATCTCAGATTTTGAACAGCATCATAATGATTATGATCTTGCGCATGAAAAGAATAAAGCAAAACAATGCCATGGCTGTCAAACTTGGCATTAAGGGACTGAAATCAAGTCTGGATGCAATGCAATGCAAGCGCTCTCCACCTCTGATTCATGCTCGAGAATATGATCCTAACTGTGATTACGAGCTAGAGGAGACCTAAGTCAATGTAGCTCCCTAGTGGAGGAGTCGGAGGAAGATGCCTATCTTATTCACCCATCAAGGTACTTGCTCTAACTTTCCAAGGTTACATTGCTCGCACATATCTTGCAGCGATGCTTTGCATTGCTTCTACTTTGTTGAACAGCCATTAGCTTAGTTTACACATCGTGTGTGAATCGCCCTGCCTATCCATTTTGATACATATTCCATCTGTCATCATACCATATTTATCCATTCAAATGCTATTCTTGTGTATCAGACGTTCAAAAGGAAGAGGCGATTGCTGATGCGGAGGAGCACAAGCAAAGTATTTGGAAAAGGTAGTGGCTTTTGATAAATCAAATAGCCCATTAGGTGTAGTTGCAATATCACGACCCACAAAATACCCCAACTCTAGCAGACTCTAGCCCTACTACACGGTCATTTACGATGCCCCAACTCAGCAAACCCTAAGCTGCAGCAAGCAGTATGATTATGCCGATTGACATAGCACCAGGTATGCTGACGCAAAACCCCATTCCAGCAAAGAATACAACAAATCCATTTGCCAAATCCTTTTCGAACCAGAGAGAGCCCCAATTGCAGCAAATAGGACCCATGTTCCATTTCTTCCCAGTTTAGAAGCGAAGCTTATGTTGTTGTCGGGAACTTTGTGTGCATCTTTCCTTCATGGAAAGATTATACATGAACATAGAACAATTTCCGTCTTCGTCCATAACTTCTGCGTAAGTAATGCACTAATGTTATTCATGGTCATTCTGCATATTTTTCTGCTGACGAAGACACAAGATTTCATTCTTTTAAATAGGCGAGAGCAAACTGGATTGTGATGACGAGCAAGGGTTGGTTCGCTTTTCAAGCACTTTCGTTGATGAAATATCGTTCCTACGAGGCAAGCGCGCCGATGGCAAGCCTCTGAACCAAATTTCTGTAAAGTCTCGGTGCTACATTTATCCGGCGGTGACTGGAATAATCTTGTTACACATTGGTCTCGGCTGCGGCGTAAGTACATCTATGATATCACATCACAATTTGAACTACATTTCTGCATTTGCCTTAATGTCTCACTTGTACAAAAGCAGTTAGCGAAAGAACATCAGTTCTCAAGGGACCACAGAATCTACGCAACTATCTTGCACTGCTTGCATTGCTCTTGTGAGTACCTCTTGCCTGTATGACCATACTTACTTTCATAGCTGTTTGATTATGTAGCATCACTGCACATGTTAGCCTCGTAATCATCCATTTGGTGGACATTATAAGATCTGTATGGACTCTTACATAAATTAGAATCAACCCAATGCTTACGAAGAGGTTTAGCTCTGCGATCCTCTTATAAGGACTGAGCGTGGTCTATCACTTGTACTTACATTAATAGCTACTTCGAGGATTGGTAGTTGATTATGTAGCATCAATCGCATCTTATCTTCATTATCCTCTATCCCTTCGATATTATCCTCTGTTGGAAAAGCGGTGCCTAGGAGGCGCTTAAACACGCCTAGGCACTAAGCAATATTAAGCAACCGCCTAGGGCATAAATGGAGGTCTAGGTAGGGCAAGCAAGGAATTGCCTACCCAAGCAAGAAATCATGCCACATCTTTGCCTTGTCGCCAAAGGGTTCTATTCAATGGTAGTAGACTGTAATTAACTTATTTATATGCCCGAAACAAATATCAACAACCATATAATAATCACAAATACACTCCGAGTAAAAACTATATTACCGCCTAGGCCGCGCATAGGGCGCTTAGGCACCGCCTAGGCACTAGGCGAAGGCCAGCCGCCTCGCTTACGCCTACCGCTTTTTCCAACCTTGGTATTATCATATCTATAATTACTCTCTACAAAATGTAGAGTACAGGCAATGCTTATGAAGAACATTCTGTGCTGAAATTCTTGAGTTATCCTTCCCTTGACATGGAGAAGGGCATTATAAAGCCGGTGTTAACTGTTTGTCAGGACCCCGATTCCAAGTCACATCGACCTAGCCGGTAACACCTCATATCACTTTGCGGCCTCACACACGGTATTCCCACGGGTGTCGCCTTACCATGGCCCGGGACCGTTTGCGTCTTTTGGCTCACGTATATGATTGTGTCGCTAGCATCCACATGACAAAGAACTCGGGCCGACATGGCTAGTCGTGAACCCAAAGCGGCGCTAACCTATGGGGACAGGCATACATGAATCACATCGAGCATGTTGGTCATCAACGTATGAATTCGGGCTGTAGCCTTTGGGCTATGAGGACTCCGGTATCCCGGCTGTAGCGAGCTAAGCGGGACTCGAATATCACCGCGTGACATTTCCCGAAGGACAGACATAGGAACAAAGTGAAACACATGCCGGCCAGTCAAGTGTCCAAGCGGTAGTCTGGGCTAGCAGGACTCCGGTGAACCGGGCTGTGGCGGACTACTATCGCTCGAAGCACAAGACTACATTTCCCCATATGAGAGGCTGCCAAGGATAAACAACTAGTTTGTCGGATCCCACTCATACCAAGCATTTCAATCATACCATAATATGCCCGATATGAGTAAATACAACAAGGCATCACAACAAAACTCTACAACTCAAGTACTTTATTTAAAAGGCTCAGGAGCCATACATGCTATATCCATACAGGTAGGGTCACATGACCCAACACTCAAGTCATACAAACATACAAGCACATGCGGAAGCAAACTAGTCTGATCTGAGACTCTAGAAAGAAAGAAAGCTTGTGAAGCCCTTCTATCTCGGTGGCCCTTCACAAGCCTTGGATCACCACACAGGTGGCTAGCTCACTTTCGTCGATGTCAAGGTCTACATAAAATCCATCGGAGGGGCAGTGTTGTCGTCTAAAAACATTAATTAAGCAAACATGAGTGCGGAGGTACTCGGCAAGTCTTCTACAGAATCCTATCATACATGCACATTCTCAAGAAGGTGGTGGAGTTATTTGCAACAAGCCAGCTTTGACTCTTGGCTAAGCTATCCTCGTGACACCACTTGAAAAGCATTTGTCGCTGCAGAGTCCACTAATCACCATCACAATACTCCACCGTGGATCCTCTCGTCAACCCACGAGAGGCCATCCATGATACTCACACTATCTTGAGGCTTTTAGTAGTTATTCATTTACTTGTCTATGAACTGATATAGGTAACCCGAAGTCCTTCTCCGTGGACACGGCTATTCGAATAGATCATATTGACCTGCGGGGTGTACTTCTTCACACGCTCTCACCACTTACCGCCGTTTACACGACATGTACTCGGCAACCTTCAAGCGTGTAACACCCCGGATGTAACTTTCCATATTTGTAACTCCAACTCTTGCCATTTTCGGCATTGTGATATGATATTCCCTCCGTGGTTGGGTTTTCCTCTTTTGCATTTTGTCCATGTCATGCATTTCATATCATGTCATCATGTGCATCGCATTTGCATACGTGTTAAATCTCATGATTCGAGCATTTTCCCGTTGTCCGTTTTGCAATCCAGCACTCCTATGTTCCCCGGCGCCCCTTTTACGTTTTTCCGTGTGCGGGTACTAAACTTTCTAAGAATGGACGAGGTTTGTCAAGTGGCCTTGGTATACCACGGTAGACCACCTGTCAAGTTCGGGTCATTTGGAGCTCGTTTGGTACTCAGCGGTTAACCGCACTCTCGCAAAGGCCTCTTTTAAGTTGCAGCCCAACACCCTTTCAAAATAGTCCAATAACCCATCTAAGTCACTTCCATGCTCTCGATCGTTCGATCACGATCGTGTGGTAACCGCACCTCATTTGGACTCTCCTAGCTCCCTCTATGCCTATATACCCCCCCATTCCAAATCACGGTACAAACCCTAGCCTTCCCCTACCTCGCGCCCGGACACGTCCGGTCCGGCGGGCGAAATCCGCCCTTGCCGCGCCAATCCAATCGGCGCCACGTGTCGCCGCCCGCGCAGCCCGCCGCCCGGCCCTTGAGGCCCACGCGAGCCCTCCGCGCCCCTCCGGCCCGGCGCCCCATCCCGTGCCTCGCCCCGCTGACCCGCCGCCCGCCCCCGCCGCCCGCCGCCGCCTCGCCGCCCGGCGCCCAGCCCGCCGCCTCGCCGGCCGCCGCCCATCCCGGTCCTCCCATCGCCTACCGCCTCCGCGGCGCGGATCGGCGAATCCGGCCGCCCGGCCTCTCCTTCCTCCTCTCCGGCGTCTTTCCGTCGAACACGACCTCGCCTCGGTTCGCGCGCAGCCCGCGGTTGACTTTCCCCGAGCCCCTTTTTCCTCTAAGTCTTTATTTCTGTGCTATTTTGTTGCAATTTCGTCGTGCCATAACTTTGCACCCGTAGCTCCGTTTCATGTGTATAATATGTCAAAATGTTCGTCTCGATGAGTAGATTGTTTCATCTCATTGCATCATTTTCATTTGAGCTCATCTTGATGCCCGAAATTCTGTTGGAAGAGGGCTATGTGATGTTAGTTTCTGTTTCTTAACAGAACATGCACTTTTGTTATTTTTGCTATGATTGATGTGTGCACCCTATGAATTTGAGTCCTACATGTGTTTTGTAATATGCCATGCTATCTTTCCAGGGGTGTATGCCATGTATTTTTGTGATCTATGTGGTGACTAGCACAAGCATGCAAACTAGGTGTCATGATGTTGCTGATTTCAGCCTGTTTCTTGATATTTTCATGCCATGTTAACTTGATGCTACCGAGAGATCCATGCATATTTTGAGATACTTCAGTAAGGATGTTTTGAACATATGGTTATGCTCTATCCATCCATGCCTTTGTTTGCAATTTTGGAGTGCCATAGCTTGAGTCAATCGAGCTCTACTTTTGCTATATAATGTTTCCTGGCAGATTGTTTACATGTTGTTCAATTTTGCCAAGGTTGTTGTAGTTGATCCGTGTAAGCTATGATGTTGTTCTTGCCATGTATGTTTTCTATGACATGTCTTCTTGTTGTATGTATGCTTAGTTTATCATGTAATGCTCTTTAGTGAGTGCATCGAGCTCTTAAACATGCCTACTTGTTATCTGTTTTTGTCATGCCCTGTTGCTGAATCAGTTAACGAAACTTGCTATATTGACATGGGTTTTATTATATTTTCTGATCCTTTTTGGCTTATGGTCAGTAAGGGACTTTTGTTCTATGATTTGAGTAGATTCATTGCATGCCTTGATTTTCTATTATAAGTTCCTGTAGCATGTTGTTTTCTTGCTCTGAACATTGCTTCCTGATGCTGATTTTGCCATGTTCAGTAATTTCACTAAGTCTGTGAAGCTGATATGTTTTGCACTTTTGCCATGCTTGTTTGGACCTGTTATGATGTGAATTAGCCGTAGCTCAGTGTTCATCTTTTGTCAAGCATCTTGAGTAGATCACTGCCATATGCTTTTCTGGTACGTTTGGGTGCAGTAGCTTAATTTCTTGTTGCTTGCTAAGTGGCATCATCTTTGTTAATGGCAGATTGTGTCATTCTTGTTTTGCTTGTCATTTGCAAACCGTGCATCCGATTCGGTGATCTTTATATCGATTTCAACGAAATCATCTCATCTTTCAGCGGCATACTTGGTTGGCCAAGTTGATTCCTAGTTCATCATTTTCCTTCGGAGCTGCGCATCGCATTGCATATCACATCTACGCATATCATGTCATGTTTTGCATCATGTTGCTTGTGCATTGCACGTGATTTATTGTGGTTCCTTTGTTTGTGTTCTTGCTTTGGGTAGAGCCGGGAGGCGAGTGCGTGAATGAGGAACCTGTTGAGAAGCTTTCGAGGATCAAGCTTTCGACAACTCGAGAACTTTCTTGAGCAAGATGACCATACCCTCGAAATCACTTCTATCTTTGCTATGCTAGATGCTCGCTCTTTTGCTATGCCTATGCTACGATGCCTATCACTTGCTTATCATGCCTCCCATATTGCCATGTCAGCCCTAACCATCCTTTCCTAGCAAACCGTTGTTTGGCTATGTTACCGCTTTGCTCAGGCCCTCTTATAGCGTTGCTAGTTGCGGTGAAGATGAAGTTTGTTCCTTGTTGGAACATGGAGATGTTGTTCCTTGTTGGAACATGTTTACTTGTTGGGGATATCACAATATATCTGCTATAATTAATGCATCTATATACTTGGTAAAGGGTGGAAGGCTCGGCCTTATGCACAGTGTTTTGTTCCACTCTTGCCACCTAGTTTCCGTCATACGGTGTTATGTTCCTTGATTTAGCGTTCCAAAACACGGTTGGGTGATTTATGGGACCCCTTGACAGTTCGCTTTGAATAAGACTCGTCCAGCAAGGCCCAACTTTGGTTTTACCATTTGCCACCTAAGCCTTATTCCCGGGTTTTGCGAGCCGAGGGTCATCTTTATTACCCCGGGCCAATGCTCCTCTGAGTGTTGGTCCAAACTAAACCACTTGTGGTGCCACCCTAAAACAACTTGGGGCATCTTGATTGCCGTCGTAGTGTTCATCCGGATGTGCCACGAGAGAGAGATATGTGCAGCTCCTATCGGGTTTGTCGGCACAATCGGGCGGCTTTGCTGGTCTTGTTTTATTGTTGTAGAAATTTCTTGTAGTCCGGGATTCGAGATTGGGTCTTCGGTAGAAGAATATCCTTCGTTGACCGTGAGAGCTTATAATGGGCTAAGTTGGGACACCCTGCGGTATTATCTTTGAAAGCCGTGCCCGCGGTTATGAGGCGAGATGGGAATTTGTTAATGTCGGTTGTAGAAAATCCGAAGTTGACCTTAATTAAAATACACATCAACGGCGTGTGTAACCGTGATGGTCTCTTATCGGTGGAGTCAGGAAGTGAACACGGTGTTGGAGTTATGCTTGGCGTAAGTAGTTCAGGATCACTTCTTGATCGCTACTAGCTTCACGTCCGTGCCTTGCTTCTCTTCTCGCTCTCTTTTGCGAATGTAGCCACCATATATGCTAGTAAACTTGCTGCAGCTCCACCTCAAAACTCTGTCCTTCCTATAAGCTTAAATAGTCTTGATCTCGCGGGTGTGAGATTGCTGAGTCCCGTGACTCACAGATTCTACCAAAACAGTTGTAGGTGCCGCGATGCCGGTCACGGTGGCGCAACCGAGCTCAAGTGGGAGTTCGATGAGGCGTGGTCCTTACTATGTGTCTTTCACGATGATCGATAGTGGAGCCAGTTGGGACGATCGGGGATCATGTAGCATTTGGGGTATCTTCTTTTATTTTGGTTCCGTAGTCGGACCTTGAGTGTAATATGAATGATGGATGTTTATTTATGTACTGTGTGAAGTGGCGACTGTAAGCCAACTATGTATCTATTTCCCTAATGTATTACATGGGTTGTGTGAAGATTACCCCACTTGCGACATTGCTTTCAATGCGGTTATGCCTCTAAGTCGTGCTTCGACACGTGGGAGATATAGCCGCATCGAGGGCGTTACAAAGCGGAAGACCAACGTGGGTGTCGGCCACAGCCTACCTAAACACTCAAGTCCCTAGTCCAGGTTTATCGCCTATTCGGGTTCCATCCATGAGAGTCGGCCGAGGTTTCCCATACAGCCCGAGCGATGTGTGCGGGGTTCCCGAGATACCAAGCGGGCACTTTCGGTACACGGGCCGCGTGCCTACCGCAACACAACCCACCCCTAAGGTCAGCGTTGCGTGCGGCCCCGACATGCTACAAACACGAAACTACTTGCAACTCCGAACTGAGAACAAGGGTGGTTAAGAAGCCGAGAGGGTCCATTGGTTTGGGCCCAATGTGTGGTAGTAACTGTTTCATGGATCACAAACACATAACTCAGTTCTTAGGGGCGGCTTCAATGAAACAACCCACCATGTACTCCTACATTGCCTCTCATCGATACCTTTACCAAAAGCGTGTTCAACACTTTCACTCTCGAACCCGACACAACCTTTCCTCCAGTTCATCATCCCGATGAGCGGACTGACACAACTCTAAGCATAGCAAGCATAGCATGGTAGGAATCACAAACATGGCTCAATCAACTCCTACACATACTAGTGGGTTTCATCTGAATTCTTGTGGCAATGACAGTCATGCAAAGGAAGTGGGTTCAACTACCGAGCACACAACAGTTTGAATCGCGTTGTCTTAATGCAGTAAAACAAGAGCAGAAGCGAGAACATGGGTTTGTATCGGAATGATCAATGGGTTGCTTGCCTGATGGAGTGGTGGTAGGATACTGCCCTTCAGACGGATATTCGGGATTATCCTCGGAGGCAAAACCTATCACGAAAGACATACCGAAAATAAACACACATGGCAATATGCAACAATATGATGCATGCTATGACATGGCAATATGGATTTGTGTTGGCCTAATGCAAGCTGAAACAGAAAGGGATGAACTCATTTGAATCAAAGATTCAAATGCTAGCTCATTTAAAATAACCCTAAAGGTGTAATATCTTATTCTGCTTAAGGAGCAAGGTTAACTTGTTTTATCATGCATGAAACCTGTACCAATGGATAGAATGGATTTTTCGATCATTTTTCATATATAGATCTTTGCATTTGGAGTTCTGATTAAAAGTTATGAATTTTGAAGTTTGAACTATATTACGGAATTTCCTATATTAGAATAAATCCGATAATTAATTTATTACGTAAGCCATCGTTAGAATAGCGTCGGGGTCAGCGAGGCGTCCAGATCAAACCTGACTTTGGGTCCGGGTGTCGGGGTAATTAGTTTAACTAAAATTAATTAAAACTAATCCTATTTAGTTAACGAGGCTGGGCCCCACATCATTGACTCAAGGTCAACGAGGGCCCACACAGTGGTCAAAGTCAACGTCGGCTGCACGGCGTTTAGCCGCCAGCGAGCCCGGCCAGCGGCGGTGGAAATGGTTTTAGCCATTCGGCGACCAAATGGGTCGTGGAGGACATCTAGGTGTGGCTGAGGTTGAGCGCAGCTCTTGGTGGAAATCGATTGGGGTCGGAGCGGCGGAATCGGCGCCGGCGACGACCTAAGCGACCGCGGAGTTGACGGCGAACTTCGGGGCTAGGTCTTGTGATGAGTCGCGGGAGTGTTTAGTTAGATGCTCTGGTGTGGTGAGTCGATGGACACCAAGAGGTGGCGGAGGGTGGCGAGGCACGTCGGCGACGAGCTCCAGCGGCGGCGGAGTGCGGTTGATCTCCGTTCGGTTGCTACGGCTCGAGGCGAGAGAGAAAGGAGGAAGGTAGCTAGGCTCACGAGCAACTCGGAGGAGCACTCGGTGCGGCGGGGCGGGCGGGCGGCAGCAGCGTTGAAGGGATCTCCGGCGACGGCGGACTCGGGCAAAGTCGGTGCAGTGGCCTCGGGCTACTTGAGCATGCGGGGCTCGGCTAGCTCGGGGTAGAGGAGGGTGGCGGAGCTCCTAGACACGGTGAGGAGGAGCACGGACGGCGGGGAACACGTCTCTGACGGCAGCGTGGCTCTGATGGCGTCGGCCATGGCGAGGCCTTGAGAGAGGAGCCGGGGAGGAGAGGAGATGTCAGGGGTTCGGAGGAGAAAGGGGCGAACGCGTCGGTCGCTCGAGGAGGGAAGCGGCGGCGGCGGCGAGGCGTGTGGCGTGCATGCGGTGCTCGCCGCCCGAGCACCTGCTGCTGCTGGCTGGCCGAGCCAAGCAGCTCCCTAAGCGGCTCTTGGGCTGGGCAGCAGGTGGGCAGTTAGTAGGCTCGAGTAGGGTTTTCTATTTGTTTTACCTTTTCTATTTTCTGCAACTTTGTGGAGTTTTAAAAATACTAAAACAGTTTCAAAAATCACCAAACTGCTCTGGTCCATTGTTGGAATATTTCCAACATGAAACATTCTGTTTGGGAATATTTGGGCATTTGCAATATTTTATAAATTTGAAATGCTCAAATTCAAATACTATGATTTAATTCAAAGACCTTAGGATGACCTAGAAAATTGTGCACCACTTTTGGCGGAGGCTCACGAACCAAGGCAAAGGTGATGAGCATTTTGAAGGGCATTCAGGTTCATTGAAAATAATTTTAGTAAACCCTAGTTGGATTCAAAAGGGGTTACGGGGTTTACTGTCTTCCCATTTCAAATTCAAGTGAAATTTAAACATGATGCACACACTAATGCAAGGACTAGCTAGGATGTGACAACTCACCCCACTCAAAAGAATCTCGTCCGAGATTTAGGATCTATTCGAAAAAGGTGGGATACTCAAGTCGAAGGCGATCCTCCCTTTCCCAAGTTGCTTCTTGCTCGAATGGTTTGACCATTGAACCTTTAGAAACTTGATATTCGACGTCGAGTGAGTGCGCTCGGCGATCAAGAATCTGAGCGAGATATTCTCGATAGGTGAGGTTATCTTGAAGATCAAGCGTTTCGTGGTCCACTCCATGGATAGGATCCGAGAAGCAACGCCAGAGTTGGGAAATGTGGAAGACATCATGGGCTCTGGAAAGATGTGGAGGTAGTTCCAATTGGTAGGCAACTTCTCCTCGTTTGGCAAGAATGCGAAAGGGTCCAATGTAACGAGGAGCCAACTTGCCTTTGATACCGAATCGATGGGTTCCCTTCAAAGGGGTAACCCGAAGGTAAGCCTTCTCGCCAATTTCATAAGCCATAGGCTTATGCTTGCGATCATCTTGGCTCTTTTGGCGAGATTGGGCTGTTTTCAATTTCTCACGAATAACATAAACCTGCTCTTACGCTTCACGAATCATATCCGGGCCAAAGAGTTGTCTCTCCCGGTTTCGACCAGCTAAGAGCGTTCGACATTTCCGTCCATAAAGAACTTGAAAGGATCTTTGCCTAAGCTAGCTTGATAACTATTGTTATAAGCGAACTTCGGCGAATGGAATGCATTTCTCCCAATTCATGCGAAAGAGATGGCGAAGCTCGAAGCATATCCTCTAGGATTTGATTGACTCGTTCTACTTGACCACTTGATTGAGGATGGAATGCGGTGCTAAAGGAGAGCGAGATCCCATAGCGTTTGGAAACTTTCCCAAAATCGAGAGGTGAAGAGACTTCCACGGTCTAAGTTAATCTCAATGGAACACCATGAAGAGACACTATTAGAGATGTACAAATCAGCTAGCTGGCTAGCGGTTATACTCTCACGAGCGGGTAGGAAGTGGGCTACTTTGGAGAGGCGATCGACTAGCGAAGATAGCATTATTCCCTCTCTTGGTCACGAAACCGGTAATGAAATCCATACCGATTTTATCCCATTTCCATTCAGGAATTTCCAAAGGTTGAAGGGTACCGGCAGGCCGTTGATGTTACCTTTAACTTTCGACGACAGGCGTCGCGATTAGCAATGTATTGAGCAATTTCTCTCTTCATCCTAGTCCACCAAAACCTCTGGCGTAGGTCTTGATACATTTAGTACTACCGGGATGAATGGTGAGAGGAGAGTCATGAGCTTCCTTAAGGATCGATCGCGCGGGTTGCGCACCTTAGGAACCACTAGGCGGTCTCCAAAGAACCACGACACCTTGTTCATCAATGGAGAAACAATCTGCGACTCCTTTCTTGATGTTTCTCTTGATCGGGAAATTCCGGATCTACCTTCTGTGCCTTGATGATCTGATCCGTAAGGGTAGGTTTTGCCACCAGGGTGGAAAGAAATCCTCGAGGAACAATGTGAAGATTAAGCTTACGAAATTCCTCATGGAGAAATGGTTGACTTTGTTGTAACATCAGATTGTTACAATAAGATTTGCGACTTAGTCGTCAGCCATGACATTAGCTTTGCACAGGGTGTAAGATATTCCTAAGTCGTAATCTGTAATCAACTCGACCCAGCGTCTTTGCACGAGATTCAAATCCGGTTGGGTGAAGATGTATTTCAGACTTTGGTGATCGGTGTAGATTTACATAGCGATTACCAAGAAGGTAATGTCGCCAGGTTTTGAGTGCATGAACCACTCTGCAAGCTCTAGATCGTGTGTGGGGTAGTTATCCTCATGTGGGCCTTGGCTGTCGAGAAGCGTAGGCAATCACATGGCGATCTTGCATGAGTATGCAACCTAGTCCTTGTCGCGGCGTCGCAATAGATAATAAAGTCCTTAGAAAATCTGGTGGAACAAATGCACGGGAGCAGATGTCGAGCGTCTTTTCAGGTTCTGAAAGCTGAACTTCGCCTTTATGGCGTCCATTCGAACTTCTTATCTTTCTTGAGGAGTTCGGTTAGAGGTTTAGCAACTTTAGAAATTCTCGACGAAGCGGCGGCAATAGCTTGCTAAACCGAGAAACTCGAACTTGCTTGACCGATTCAGGTGGAGTCGATCAGGGCGGCTTGAACTTCGCTTCGGGATTGACAGCAATGCCCTTACCAGAGATTACATGGCCTAGGTAGGTCACTTCTGGTAACTAGAACTCACACTTAGAGAATTTGGCATAAAGGCGGCGCTCTCGAAGTTTCATCAATACTAGCCTTAGATGTTCGGCATGTTCTTCCTCATTCTTGGAGTAGATGAGTATATCATCGAGGTATACCACGACGAATTTATCCAAATACTCCATGAAGATTGAGTTCATTAACCGAGAGAAAGTGGCTGGAGCATTGGTTAATCCGAAGGACATGACGGTGTACTCGTATTGGCCATAACGAGTAACAAAGGCCGTTTTAGGAATGTCCCCGTTCTTGATTTTGATTTGATGGTAACCCAACCTCAAATCCATCTTGGAAAAAGGCGAGGATCAGCGAGCTGATCATACGGATCGTTGATCTGGGGCGGATACTTGTTCTTGATAGTGACCAAATTGACGGTCGGTAATCCACAATCATCCGATCCGTTCCATCCTTCTTCTTGACGAAGAGGACGGGGCAAGCCCATGGAGATGAACTAGGATGGATGAAACCCTTTTGCAAGGACTCATCGAGTTGTTTCTTAAGCTCGGCTAGTTCTAGGGGTGCCATCTTATAAGGTCTTCTAGAAATTGAGGCGGTTCCGGAACAAGATCTATCACGAACTCGACATCCACATCGGGTGGAACACTGGCAGTTCTTCTGAAAGACATCCAGAAAATCACGGACTACGGAATATCTTGAGGTGCGGAAGGGGTTGGCATTTAAAGAGTAAAGCTGGCGCTTAGACACTCGGGTTAAAACATTAAGCTGTCTTGCCGAAGGATGGGTGAGTTGAACAGTTCTAGTAGAGCAATCAATCTTAGCGTAATGGGCTGACATCCGGTCCATACCCAAGATGATGTTTATGTCCGAGGACTTGAGAGCTATTAGAGAAGCAAGAAAGACTAATCATCGACAAAATTTCATTCCATGACTTATTCTAGAGGTTTGCCATCTAGAACCAGGGTCTAATTTCCATGGAGGTATGCATGTCACAGAATGTGGTGTTGTGCAAGCGAGCATAGCTCTCGAAATAAATGAATGAGATACTCGATATCAAAAAAACGATTGCGGATGGCAATTAACAAGGCGTCGAGAAACGGCGTTGGGATCCTCATAGGTTTCCTCGGCTGAAACATAGTTGGCGTGGCCACGGCGGTGGCGGCTGGTTTAACATGGAGCACCTTTCTGCTGGCTTGCCACGGCCAGAGACTTTCGATCCGGCTGGGGTTGTTTTGGGGACACTCACGGATGTAGTGGCCCGTCTCTCCACTTGAAGCAAGTTATCATATTGGGCGTGGAGCAGCATTAGCGGCGGGGCCTCCATAAGTCTTAGGCGGTTCATCTTTGCTGGTTGGGGCGGCGCCTCAAGGATAGCCTCGGGGTGAACACAGGTGGCGAGCGATGTTGGAATCAAACCGGCGCCGAGATCGAGCGGATGAAGAACGAGTCACGGGCGTGGTTGCGTGAAGCTTCAAAATCAGACTGCCCGGTTTCAGCGATAGCCTTATTGACTAACCACGGAAAGAAGTGCACTCGTGCGAGCGAAGGTCACGGTGAAGCTCGGGGCTAAGTCCCTTGCGGAACCTTGCACCTTCTTGGCGTCGGTAAAAACTCTTGAGGAGCATAACGTGCTAAATTCCCAAACTCACGGTGTAAGTATCCCTTTGTCAGCCTACCTTGGTGAAATTGCGAAATTCCTCCTTTTTCGATCCATGAGACCTTACGGGATGTGATGCTCACGGAAGCGGCACTGAATTCAGCCCAAGTAGTAATTTGTCCAACGGACGCATAGCCTCATAATTCTCTCACCAAAGGCTAGCGGGGCCTTTGAGATGATAAGCGGCAAAGGTAACCTTATCGGCTTCAGCCATGTTGGCGAGCGCAGCTTGTGGGTGATCTTTGCGAAGCCAATCATCCGCGTCGAGAGGCTCAGCGGAATATTTGAACCGGTGGATACAGCAGCGAAGTCATTAAGTGACACCAGATCATTTCTTGGCTGGCGTGCGGTGTCTTGCTCGATCCGCTCCAGTAAACGATTGGTCTCACGCTTATTGCGTTCCGCCTCCAACATAACCTCGGCCAAAGATGGCAGTTGAGGCAGATTCCCATTCCTGGCTGCGCCGGCTTCTCCTTGCTCGAGCAGCAGGATTATTGCGGTGTTGACCATCCTAGGAAACAAAACAACGGTTTAACCCAGGATGGCAGAATTTAGTAAGGAAGTGCGGAATGTAATGGTAACACGGAATGCAAAGATGTTCATCCGTATGACATGGTAATATAAAACTGCCATATATATACCAGCGGTCATACACACCATTCATAGTTTAGTACAAGCCCGGCGGAGTACAACTATAGGGAAAGGCGTTACATCTCATGGAAGCATTCCAAACTCCTATACATTATTTTCTACACTTCGGAATGATACATACTAAGTCATATTCCACAAGTCACGCAGGGCGGTGGAAATACAACTATTACAATACTAGGGATACTACTACCAACTCGAGACAGCTCGTAGTAGTCCTCATAGAAGTCACCACCCAAGCACAGGAAGTGGAACATGATCATCCAAAGCAGGCGATCTGTGGAGCTGCAGACCATAGGGACTCGGATGTGGCCGTGGTCCAACAAGCGGCGGCGAGCGAGGTCCACGAGGAGGTGATGCCTGCCACCTCACGCCACTCCATAAAGTCTAGCAGACCAGCCCGCCTGAGGTACAAGTCCCTCATGTCCATGTATCCGGCTTGCGGCGGTGCAAACCGAGTCGAGTAGCCCGTGATCGAGCGGGCATTAAAGAGCTCCATCGCAAGGCCGGTTTTCATTGTCCTTGTCTTCCAACATCTCTGTAGTGGTGCGAAGAAGTGAGTCCTCATGGGATGCATCGCTGTACATACCACGAAGGTAGCCATGCGCCCGGGGAGGATCTTGGCATGTAGCGGAAATCGGTGTTGCCAGCAAAGGCAGTTCAGCTCGAATAATAGTCATCATTGAATAGGCTGCATCTTGCGGACATCCCAATAGTGATCCCAAGTCCATAAAACGGTGGGCGGTTCGGTAGCTCGAGGATAAGATGGATATATCTGACCGTGCCGAGATATTGGCTTTGGTTAAAATCCTAAACTTCTCCTCGGCGGTATATTCAGGATACCATCGGTAACGGTCTCGACCATCACCGAACCAACATTGCCGTGTGACCACACACATCAATGCAGCGAATTCGAGACGAACCACTTGGTTACGGGGACGGGTGGCCATCTGAAAGCACAGCCACAATGCAAAGACATTAGAATTTCTAGGGAAAATCGGGCAGCATAACATCTGTAAATACTCAAAAGCAGATTTGAGACATTCATAATCAGATTGCAAAACCACTCAACATCATCATATCAAGGTTACGGTTCAAGCGATAGCATACTAAAAAGTAGTAGAACTGGGCGAGGATGTAACCAACAATCCTATAAGTTACTACGGATTAGTAACACGTGAACACGATAGAGAGGAGAGAGCCTAATCCTATACCCACGTAGAATGAGAAGAGGATGACTCGGATCGAGAGGGCATAAGGTAAAGGAGCAAAAAGAGCCTTCGTTCCTCCACAATCAATTCCCTACATATAACTAAAGCATTTCTAGACTCAACATCGACCAGTTTGGCTTAGCGAACCTACGAGAAGCCCTACTCGATGCCAGCGTTGTCGGGACCCGATTCCAAGTCACATCGACCTGGCGGTAACACCTCATATCACTTTGCGGCCTCACGTCACGGTATTCCCACGGGTGTCGCCTTACCATGGCCGGGACCGTTTGCGTCTTTTGGCTCACGTATATGATAGTGTCGCTAGCATCCACATGGCAAAGAACCGGGCCGACATGGCTAATCGTGAACCCAAGCGGCGCTAACCTATGGGGACGAGGCATACATGAATCACATCGAGCATGTCGGTCATCAGCGTATGAATTCGGGCTGTAGCCTTTGGGCTATGAGGACTCCGGTATCCGGGCTGTAGTAGGCTAAGCGGGGACTCGAATATCACCGTGTGACATTTCCCGAAGGACAAACATAAGAGCGAAGTGAAACACATGCCGGCCGATCAAGTGTCCAAGCGGTAGTCTTTGGGCTAGCGAGACTCCGGTGAACGGGCTGTAGCGGACTACTATCGCTCGAAGCACAAGACTACATTTCCCCATATGAGAGGCTGCCAAGGATAAACAACTAGTTTGCGGATCCCTCATACCAAGCATTTCAATCATACCATAATATGCCCGATATGAGTAAATACAACAAGGCATCACAACAAAACTCTACAACTCAAGTACTTTATTTAAAAGGCTCAGGAGCCATACATAACTATATCCATACAGGTAGGGGTCACATGACCCAACACTCAAGTCATACAAACATACAAGCACATGCGGAAGCAAACTAGTGCAGTACAGACTCTAGAAAGAAAGAAAGCTTGTCGAAGCCCTTCTATCTCTGGTGGCCCTTCTAAAGCCTTGGATCACCACAGGTGGCTAGCTCACTAAATCGATGTCAAGGTCTACATAAAACCCATCGGAGGGCAGTGTTGTCGTCTGAAAAACATTAATTAAGCAAACATGAGTACGGAGGTACTCAGCAAGTCTTACCACAGAATCCTATTATACATGCACATTCTCAAGAAGATGGTGGAGTTATTTGTAGCAAGCCAGCTTTGACTCTTGGCTAAGCTATCCTCGTGACACCACTTGAAAAGCATTTATCGCTTTGCAGTCCACTAATCACCATCTCAATACTCCACCGTGGATCCTCTCTCGTCAACCCACGAGAGGGCCATCCATGATACTCACACTTATCTTGAGGCTTTTAGTAGTTATTCATTTACTTGTCTATGAACTGGTATAGGTAACCCGAAGTCCTTCTCCGTGGACACGGCTATTGAATAGATCATATTAACCTGCGGGGTGTACTTCTTCACACGCGCTCACCACTTACCGCGTTTACGACATGTACTCGGCAACCTTCAGCGGAAGCCCAGCGTGGGTGTCGGCCACAGCCTTCCTAAACACTCAAGTCCCTAGTCGGGTTTATCGCCTATTCGGGTTCCATCCGTAGGGAGTCGGCGAGGTTTCCCATACAGCCCGAGCGATGTGTGCGGGGTTCGAGATACCAAGCGGGCACTCGGTACACGACCCCGCGTGCCTACCGCAACACAACCCACCCCTAAGGTCAGCGTTGCGTCGGCCCCCCACATGCTACAAACACGAAACTACTTGCAACTCCCGGAACGAGAACAAGGGTGGTTAAGAAGCCGAGAGGTCCATTGGTTTCGGGCCCAATGCGTGGTAGTAACTGTTTCATGGATCACAAACACATAACTCAGTTCTTTGGGACGGCTTCAATGAAACAACCCACCATGTACTCCTACATGGCCTCTCATCGATACCTTTACCAAAATGTGTTCAACACTTTCACTCTCGAACCGACACAACCTTTCACTCCAGTTCATCATCCCGATGAGCGGACTGACACAACTCTAAGCATAGCAAGCATAGCATGGTAGGAATCACAAACATGGCTCAATCAACTCCTACACATACTAGTGGGTTTCATCTAATTCTTGTGGCAATGACGAGTCATGCAAAGGAAGTGGGTTCAACTACCGAGCACACAACAGTTTGAATCGCGTTGTCTTAATGCGATAAAACAAGAAGCGAAGCGAGAACATGGGTTTATATCGGAATGATCAATGGGTTGCTTGCACGATGGAGTGGTGGTAGGATCTGCCCTTGAGACGGATATTAGGGATTATCCTCGGATGAGAACCTATCACGAAAGACATCTGAAAATAAACACACATGGCAATATGCAACAATATGATGCATGCTATGACATGGCAATATGGATGTGTGTTGGCCTAATGCAAGCTGAAACAGAAAGGATGAACTCATTTGAATCAAAGATTCAAATGCTAGCTCATTAAAATAACCCTAAAGGTGTAATATTTTATTCTGCTTAAACAACAAGGTTAACTTGTTTTATCATGCATGAAACCTGTACCAATGGATAGAATGGATTTTTCTGATCATTTTCATATATAGATCTTTGCATTTGGATTCTGATTAAAAGTTATGAATTTTGAAGTTTGAACTATATTACGGAATTTCCTATATTAGAATAAATCCGATAATTAATTTATTAAATCGACCATCGTCGAGAATGGCGACGGGGTCAATGGAGCGTCGGGTCAAACCTGACTTTGGGTCCAGGTGTCGGGGTAATTAGTTTAACTAAAATTAATTAAAACTAATCCTATTTAGTTAACGAGGCTGGGCCCCACATCATTGACTCAAGGGAGTCAACGAGGGCCACCGTGGTCAAAGTCAACGTCGGCTGCACGGCGTTTAGCCGCCAGCGAGCCCGACGCCGGTGGAAGTGGTTGGCCATTCGGCGACCAAATGGGTCGTGGAGGGCATCTAGGTGTAAGTGAGGTCGAGCCGCAGCTCTTGGTGGAAGTCGATTGGGGTGGGCGGCGGAATCGGCGCGGCGGCGACCTAAGCGACCGCCGGAGTTGACGGCGAACTTCGGGGCTAGGTGTCTTGTGATGAGTCGAGGAGTGTTTGGTTAGATGCTCACGGAGTGTGGTGAGTCGATGGACACCAAGAGGTGGCGGAGGTGGCAGGGAACACGTCGGCGAGCTCCATGGCGGAGTGCGGTTGATCTCCGTTCGGTTGCTACATGGCTCGAGTGAGAGAGTAAGGGAGGAAGGTAGCTAGGCTCACGAGCCTTCGGAGGAGCACTTCGGTGCGGCGGGGGCCGGCAGGCGGCAGCGGCGTTGAAGGGATCTCCGCGACGTCGGACTCGGGCGAAATCGGTCTGCATGGCCTCGGGCTACTTGAGCATCGGGGCTCGGCTAGATCGGGGTAGAGGAGGGTGGCGGAGCTCCTAGACCTGACGAGGAGGAGCCGCAGACGGCGGGGGCGCGTCTCTGACGGCAGCGTGGCTGCGGTGGCGTCGGCCATGGTTGGGGCCTTGAGAGAGAGGCGGGGAGGAGAGGAGATGTCAGGGGTTCGGGGAGAAAGGGGGCGAACCGCGTCGGTCGCTCGAGGAGGGAAGCGGCGGCGGCGGTAGCGTGGCGTGCATCTTGGTGCTCGCGCGGCCCACCTGCACTACTGCCTGCTGGCGAGCCAAGCAGCTTCATTGGCCTTGACTCTTTGAGCTGGGCAGCAGGTGGGCAGTTAGTAAGCGCTAGGTAGGGTTTTCTAATTGTTTTACTTTTCTATTTTTCTGCAACTTTGTGGAGTTTTAAAAATACTAAAACAGTTTCAAAAATCACCAAACTGCTCTGGTCCATTGTTGGAATATTTCCAACATGAAACATTTCTGTTTGGGAATATTTGGGCATTTGCAATATTTTATATAATTTTAAATGCTCAAATTCAAATACTTATGATTTAATTCAAAGACCTTAGGATGACCTAGAAAATTGTGCACCACTTTTGGCAGAGGCTCTGAACCAAGGCAAAGGTGATGAGCATTTTTGAAGGGCATTTTAGGTTCATTGAAAATAATTTTAGTAAACCCTAGTTGGATTCAAAAGGGGTTCTGGGGTTTCTGTCTTCCCCATTTCAAATTCAAGTGAAATTTAAACATGATGCACACACTAATGCAAGGACTAGCTAGGATGTGACACTGTTAATGTAAGTCAGTCCTTCTAAAGCCTTTATCCTCAACTACTGTTTAATTTGCTCATACTCCCTATCGTTTACTGCTGTTTAGTTTGCTGTTTCTACCAAAATGCATGTTTGTAAGAACCATAAGTTCTAAGTTTTACTTGTAAAACCAAATTCCTTATTCATACCATGCAAATTACTTAATACTCCGTATATGTATGCTTGTTTTTGTGGATCTATAATCCAGTGTGTGGAGAAGCATCACGTTTGCACCTTGTCATCTCTGTTTTATCTTCTTGATGTGGTGATGATATGAACAACATGCCATGCACATTATCAAAATAGATACAATGATTTTCTTTGCCCTTCATCTATGCTTGTTATGTTGACATGGTAATCCAGTAGTGTGGTGAAGCTCCCCGCATTATGAACAATGCCAAATTATGCTATTGATATTTTGAACTTACTCTTTATTTTCTAATTTGAAATTGGATAGAATTGAAAGAACAGTTATCATCTTTGTTTATACACGTGCAAACCTGTCATCTCTCTGCTTTGTTTCAAGGTGATATGCCTGATGGCATGCACAAGTCTGCTGAAGGTTGTGAGACAACCCAACATATATTGCAGCAAAGAAGGCAAAACATCTTGAAGATAGCGAGACAACCCCAAAGTCTTGTCTTGATGCAGTGTTCAAGTTACTTGAGACTAATAGTCAGACAAGCTCACAGAATTTGTTGGCTGAATTAATTCGACTTCTTCAGTCCCAAGTTCTAGCAGAAAGGCATTCTGCAACTCAACTTCGACTTGAAGTCCTATCTCTAAGAAAGATTGCGGAGAACACCAATGAGAACCTCATCGCTAAACAGCTACACACGGAAGCTATGACCGACATGCTAGGCGGTCTCACAGCCTTGCTCGGCAGCTTGCGTAGCAGTTCCCATAAAGGCTAACCTTTCTTGAAATGTCTTGAAGTGGTCTCGGTTCAGTATTATTTTGTTCTGTTGCAATGGTGCCCGGTTTGTGTAATCTGCTTCTTCGTTGCGCTTTATGATCCTTTGGTGGCGAACTTGATGCCCGTGGATGTAATATACCTTAAATCCTTTATTGTATAGTGTAGGTTTGTTCTTAGTTACTATGCCATAATTTATTTATTGTATAGAGTAGGTTTGTTCTTAATTCCTACTAGTTACTGCCATCATTCGCTATCTGAAAAAAAAATCAGATGTAGTCGACCGAACCGAAACATTCGACTCTAACGGGCCAGCTTTTTAGCGGGCCACAATTGGGCCGGCCTGCGTCTTTCTTGGGCCCGAATGATTGGGGCCTTCACACATTGCGCCAGGCCCAAACTTACACTGGCATATATTTTAGTTGGGCCTTTTGTCGACCGAGCACTTAGCTTGGCCCAGGTAGCGTTGGGCCATTAACAGGCTGAATATTGTACTGGCCTGTTACGGCCGAGATGAAACCACGGGCCTTTAGCGAGGCCAAAATTCATGTTGGGTGAGGTGTCTGGATTAGGGGTGTCGGATAGCGGACTACCATCATCCTTGAACTATCATTGGCGGACTATCATTGTCGACGGACTCCAAGACTATGAAGATACAAGATTGAAGACTTCGCCCGTGTCAGGATGGGACTTTCCTTGGCGTGGAAGGCAAGCTTGGCGTCTGGATATGTAGATCTCCTACCATTGTAACCGACTCTATGTAACCCTAGCCCTCTCCGGTGTCTATATAAACGGATGGCTCTGATCCGTGGGACTATCGAACAACAACCCTTACAATCATACCATAGGCTAGCTTCTAGGGTTTAGCCTCCTTGATCTCGTGGTAGATCCACTCTTGTAAACATCCTCAATATCAATATCAATCAAGCAGGGCGTGGGTTTTACCTCCATCAAGAGGGCCGAACACAGGTAAAACATCGTGTCCCTTGTCTCCTGTTACCATCCGCCTAGGCGCACATTGGGACCCCCTACCGAGATCCGCGGTTTGACACCGACATTGGTGCTTTCATTGAGAGTTCCTGCGTATGCGTCACCGATAAACTTGATGGCCTCTTCAATCAACAACGGCGCAGTCTGGGTGAGACTTTTCTCCCGGACAGATCTTCGTATTCGGTGGCTTGACTGCGGGCCAACTCACTTGGCCATCTGGGCGAGATCAAAAGCTTCGCCCACAGGCGTCAGTCAGGTTTGGAAGCCTAAACTTCACGGCCGATATCGCGGGGACTTCATCTTGATGGATCGAGCCACAACCCGGCGTGCAGCGCTGTCACGATGGGCATGACCTAACTCTGCGCGCGGACAGCACCTTGGAGGCGCACATGAATCCGCTCCGACCCATAGTCGGAGCGATCGCTCGGATCGAGGGCGGATGGCTGGACACCGCCTCGGGAGCTGCAACTTCTATGGCGATGGAGCCAAACACTTACCTTGTCCCGCATAAAGCTCATGACTCGAGGTGCGGACTCTGCGGACTCCGAACCTCCTGCGCCCCGCGATCGAATCCGATTGGGCGCCGATCATGGAATTCACGCTGCGGACATCTTTCAGCTTTTCGCCCTTGGCGATATCATAAATCCATGAAGCATCTCTCGCTATCCGGAGAGCCCTGGCGAACTACGGCCGGGGCGGTTAGAACAGCAGACGGCGAAGAAATTGAGCCACCCACCACCCACCGTAGCCACGTCGGCGATTTAACCGGCGTACTCGACTACGACTCCGAAGACATCGGCGGTATGGGCGGCGATGCGGAGACTACCAGAACCGGTGCCTACGGAGACCTTTGGAAGACCACCTCGTCATCGACATATACATGGTGGACACCCCAAAAGATGGGGGCGACAAAGAAGCGGCGGAGGCCGATTCCTTAAAGAAACAGCCCAAGCGCCCGGCGTCGTGGCGCCGCTCTAAATCCGCCACAAGAATGGAATTCCGGCGCGAGAGATAATAACACCCGAGAAAGTGCGAAGACAACTCCCTCCGGCCGCGATCCAGCGCAGAGGAGGCGAAGCAAGCCCTCACGAGAGGTCGGCGGGCGAAGAGGTCGAGGATGACAATTACTTACCTCCCTCAGGAGGCGAGGCAAGCCTCGACAGCGACAAATTCGTCGTGCTGAGAAACCCGTCGAACAAGAGCGTTTGAGGCGCGGGCTAATAGCCACGGCAAACAGCCTAAAGAAAAAGCAGCAACGACTTCAAGCTGATCAAGACCTCTTGGCCGACGGATGGACCAAGGTCCTCGCGGCGAAAATATGAACTTCGAATGCCCCTCAAAAGTTACCCAAAACACAAGTTGCTCCCCGATTAGAGGAGGCGTACAAACATGCATCACCAGCGCTGTCTGGCAGACCGGCCACCTCGTGGCGCGGCGAGCGTGCAAGCCCTCCACCAAAACCGTACCCGGCATCGCTCAAAAAGCATGAAGCCACGGGGAACGCGCGGACTTGCGGGATATATTGGAGGACAAGGCAAGACAATCCAAATCTATCTATGGATCACGCGGGCGCCCCAAGACCCACAGCGAATACCGTCGCGCGAATATAACTACTCGGCGGGCGAACACAGCGAACAACGCTCTCTCGAGCTACGTCGCGATATTGCTCAATCTGAGCGCCGCACACCCACTATGCTTCAGCGGCGAAGTAATGGATCATCAAATCCCTAAAGGGTTTAAACCCGTTAATATTGAATCCTCGATGGCTAGCAGACCCAGCGGTTTGGATTGAGGATTATCTTCTCCATATACACATGGCCCATGGCGGCATCTTCACGCCATCAAATATCTCCCTCAAGCTTAAAGGACCAGCTCGGCATTGGCTTAACAGCCTGCCCATGAGTCAATTGGATCTTTGGGAAGACACGGATGCCGCATTCTCGACAACTTCCATAGCGCGTATGTGCGACCACGGCCGCGAGATGACCTAAGCCACATAATCCAGCAGCAGACGAATCGGCGAGCAATTCGGACACGGTTCTTAACAAAGAAAAATCAAATCGTCATTGTCCGGATGTAGAGGCCCTCGCTGCCTTCAAACATAACATCCATGACGAGTGGCTGGCCCGGCACCTAGGGCGGGAGAAGCGAAATCCAGGGCAGCCCTCACATCACTCATGACCGCTTACGTGCGGGAGAGGATAGCTAGCTAGCTCGCGGTAACAACCTCGGCAAAAAGCGGCGGTCCGGATATCAAGGACCGCAATGGCGGGTTCGCGTCGAAACAAAACAAATGCCGCGTGCTGGCGACAACAATGAGGATCGGCGGTCAGCGCGGATTCCGAGGCTCAAGCCGGTCAATGGAAGAAGCCATTCAAAAGAACCACTCCGGGCCCGTCCAATTTGGACCGAATACTCGACCACTCTGTCAAATACGGAACCCCGAAAAGCCAGCTAACCACACCAGAGTTGTTGGGTATTCAAGTAGGCATGCAAATTAATCAAAACAGTGACAAGGGCTACAGCGATGTCGAGGAAGAGACCGGCCGCCCGAACAACGAGAGGACAAAGGATTCCCCCCTCAAGTTCGGATGGTAAACATGATATCATAGCGCATATTCCCAAGAGGGCGAGCGTGCACTAAAGGGGCGTATCTGCGATGGAGCGATCGCCCCAAAATTCAACCCATGGTCCTCTTGCCCGATCACTTTCCATCGAAGAGACCATCCGACCGATATCCGCCATGGCGGATTCGCGCGATAGTTTTAGACCCAATCGTCGATGGATTTCACCTCACGAGAGTCACGATGGGCGGCGGCGATAACTGAACCTGCTTTATCGGGATACGGTCGCAAGATGGGCATAGACCCTTCAAGTTAAACCTACAAAGACAACCTTCAAAGCGTCATACCAGGTGTCGAGGCCAATTATGCGAGCTCGATTACACTCGAAGTGGTCTTGGATCCCGGATAATTTCGAGCGAGGAGTTAATCTTGACATAGTCCCGTTCATGGCGGCTATCACGCTCTGCTCGGACGAACGCGTTTGCAAAATTCAGCAGCGGTGCCGCATTATGCATACCTTAAGCTCAAGATGCGAGGCCCTCGTGGAGTCATCACGGTCAATGGAAACACGAGCGCTCCCTCGAGCGGAGGAACATCTGGCGGCTCTTGTGGCGAGAATCTGAGCAGCCTTTTAAGGCAATTCTCGAGTCCGGCCGTTAAGCGGCCGGACCGCGACCAAAAGCGCCGGAGCAACATCAACCAAGACCACAGCACGTTCCGAGCGCAGCGTAGCAATGCGGCCTCAACCCCAGCCCTCGCAAAATTGTAAGAAAACTCTCGCGTACATAATTCGCCTTGGAGATACCATGGGCATAGGGGAAAGGCACAACCATAATAGACCAGTGCGGTTCGACCACACGGGGGCTCCCAAGTGTGTCGCTCTTTTTCTTTTATTTTCTCTTTTTATCAGAACTATGTCCGGGCGACCTGCCGAACTCATGATGCAACAGCCAGGGAAGGACAAAGGCTGCGGCGAACACTCGGTGGTCTCCATCACGAGCATTAAATTTGTTAAATACAACATTCCGCGGCCTACCCACGGAGAGCGCCTTTAATTAAATCAATCCCTTGCTTTCCGCACTATTTGTATCATTCCGCACTCATAGCATATCTTCTCGAATAAAATGCAGCACTTTTTGCCCATAATTGCATTACCTTATATATATATATATATATGTTCATTCACGACATGTTGCACCCGTACATTTTAGTGCGGCCAAATACACTGAGGGGCTTATGTTCTCCGCATTATGGTGTGATAAAGTCGAACACTTTCACAAGTCGGCACCCGAACTTATAGCATTATATGAATCGGCTCGAATCATGTCTTGGGTCAATAGTTGGGTTTGCCCGGCTCCCATGTTTGGCACCTTACGTTCCGTTCTATCGGCTAAGGTAGCCTTTGGGAGAACCACTGCGATTGCGCCCGGTTGAGCAGGGTTAACGCCTCGATGGAGAAGCTAAAACTGGCTTGTCATGATAAAGGCGAGAGACTGGTCGCTGTTAGAGAGGTCCTTCGGGTCCTTAAAGACCTCGCCGCTTGACGAAGTTCGGATAATGTCCGACAAAGGCGTGGATAGCGCCCCAATTGGTCCTCCGAATACTAGGGGCTTCGCGAAATTTAAAATTATAGAATTCTATGGCTAAGTGAGAGTGTTCAAGCACTATAAGTCCGGTTGCCTTGTTACGTTGTGTTGGCGCCTCCTAGATGGACCCAAAAATGGGAACAAGAGTGCTCAAGTTTATCGAACACCCGGCACTTTCGTGGCATGGGGGCTTGAAGCCGACGACTTGCCATCTCTCAGATTTAATAAGCGGCCGCCTGAAGGTAATATTTTAAATTAACAAGCGTTGCTTAGCGCATATGAACAAAGTTTTCAGCGCCGAGGATAACACATTGCGAATTTACTCAATAATTACATCCACAGGGCACTCATCCGCAATCTTGCGGGCACCCTTGAGGACAGATCTTATAGTACATTTCGGCGTCGATATTCCTTGCCCGTTGGTGGGCGTCGGTGATTAGCTTCTCCGCATCCAGCTTGCCCCAATGCACCTTTCTTGCGGGCAAGGGCCCGGCGAGCACCTTCAATACTGGCGGGCGCTTGATAACCTCCACCCGAGGCACGCATCCACCAGCCGTCGCCGCGAGGCGAAGTAGCTCCAGGCATGGCCTCTCGAGCCACAGCCGGACTATGAGGCCCTTCATGGCCTGCTTTCGGCCACCTTGTGAAGCTCGACCAGCTGCTTGATTTGGTCGCTAGAAACACCGGATGGCGGCCTCGGCATCTTGAGACGAAGACCTTCTCCGTTGAGCTCCCTCCTCGGCTCGGTAGAATCTGGGCGGCATCGAGACCGCTGCGAGGCAGATCTGCAAATGCCCCTAGAGAGCTCGAATTGGGTAAGTAACACGTAATTTACATTCACATGCTTGCTTTGCATGAAAAATGCCTTACCGCCGCTATCTTCCTCATCAACTCAATCTCTGAAGGGACTTATGGGCCTCGGCCTTGGCAGTTTTAGCACTTTCGAGGCGAGGCAAGCTCGGACTCTCGAGTCTTTGAGTCACGCTCCAAACTCTCATGCTTTTCCATGAGCACACAGAGCTCTTCTGAACCACCGCCACCGCGCCTCCTGCTTTTCTCGCTCTGCCCGTTCCGTGGCGCATTGCGTTCGGCCCGGGACACGGCCTCCTTGAGTCGCCACCTCGTTCGTGGCCCTGCAGTACCCATGTTATCCTTGTTATTTTTTGTTGCAACCTAAATCCTTTTACATGGTACAAGTTCAAAGTGGTGTTACTCACCTTCTTTGTCTGGAGCTGCTTCTGGCGGACGAGCTCTTGCTCGGACCGCTCGACTCTGCTTCAAAGCACCGACCTCCATGATCCGGTCTGGCGAGGTCGGCAGCGCAACTGCAACCCATATTGACATAATTTTTAGCAACCCTGCGTATATCTTCTTTTTCAGATCCTCGGTCCGGCTTTTCTTTCCGAACACGAACCGAGCATCGAGGGCTCTGTCTATGCGGTATTACATTGCATATTTTAACTTCTTACCTCAAAGCACGATAGAAGGCTCTGCGAGGCTTCGGTCAGCCCGCTCTTGGCGAGCTGCACCTTACGAATCACCGCACTCATAATAGTGCGGTGTTCTTCCTCGATGGAGCGCTCTGCAGCGCCTCAACAAATTGCTCGGCGCCTCGGTTGGGCGGAAGCCGCCCGGCGTCACAGTCTTGCCCTTCGTTGAAGGGCGCGCCGGCGGACTCGGAACCATTGCGGGTTCGATGTGGAGTCGGCGCAAAGTCGGGAGGGCGCCTTGTGGCGCCTCCGGGCCTCCCCGATGGGTCCCTTCTTGGGATCCCACCTCGGCGTCCTCGGTGTCGCGAGGTGGAGGTGGTCGGGATGGAGTCTACATCCGACGGACCCAACGACCCGCTTCGATGAAGCGGGGAGATCATCATGGCGGACTACGGGCAGCATGCGGCATCGAGAATGACACTATGTGGCGCAAAAAAAATTATAAATCATTGAGGAATCCGGATACTTACGATCTCGCGGGAGGCTGGCCCTTGAAGGCCATTCTTCCTGCCATAGCGTTGATGTTGGCGGAGCTGTCGAGAATAGTCCTTCCCTCTTGGACCCTTGGCCTCCCTGTTGGGGAAGCCTTCCTCTTCCTCTCTCCTCCTGCAGGGAGAGTCCTCTTCTCCTCCTCATTTTCGGGAGAGTCCGCCCAGTCGTCGGACACACAGCAGGCACTCTTTCGAGCACCGTGGCCTCCTTCTTGGCCTTCTTCTCCGGCACCACGTGCGGTGCGGAACCAGCAACCTCGCTAGGCAGGCGTCTCTTGGATTTTACGGCATAGGGCTGGGCGGGTAATCTGCTCCGCCTTCCTCATCGATCTGTCAAAGGAAAAGGAAATTAAAACCGCATAGAGTCAAACTATGAAAAACAAGTGTCCGTAAAGGGTAGAATCACTTACCTCGTCGGCTTGGCTGCGGCGAAATCCGCGATCTTGATCAGCGGATCTGAAACTTAAGCGCCCTTGAACAGCACCCTCCGGGCGCCGTGCGTCGTGTCGAAGAGCTTGCTCAGCGCTGGTGCTGTTCGGATCGAACTCCACAGATTGAATGCCGCTCTTGGCATGGGAGAATCCGGCGAGACGAGCATGACTTGGACCACGTTAACCAGCTGAGCTTCTTCACCGGCTTCGGATCAGGCTTGGAGTCCGTCGGCTCCTTGAACTACCCCACAATAAGCCCTTCTCTTTCCGGGAGGTGAGCTGCGTGGGATCTAAACTTCGGGGCGCCGCCCATGTAGAGTCCGCGGCTCGGTGATATAGAACCACCCGATTGCCACCCCTTGCGGATTCCACGAAGGCCCCTTGAACCAAGGACATTGGGCATCTTGCCCAACATGGCGCCTCCGCACTCCGGCAGAGTGCCCTTCACTACCTTGGCTTGACATTGAAGGTCTTGAGCCTGGCGAAGTGGGGCTGGATCGGAGAGGAAGGCCTCGCACCTGACGATAAGCGCCGAGATGTTGAGGATGAAGTTGGCGCGGATCATGGAAATCCAGGCCGTAGTAGAACATGAGCCCCGGACAAAGGGGTGAAGTGGAAAGCCAGATCCAGCGGAGGAAGTGGGGAAGAAAGACAACCCTCTCATGGGGCACTGGGGTGAGGATGAGCTGCCCCTCGTCGGGCAGCCGGTCTGCGATGTCGCGGGAGAGGTATCGGCGCTCGCAGGTTTGGCGATGTGCTCCTCCTTAGCGGTGGAGGCCAACCATTTACCTCCGCTCCGGACATGGTGGAGAAGGTTGAGGCGAGATCTTGCGAACTTGGTATTGGGCTCGAGTCTTGCGGAGATGGATAAGCAAAGGAGGAAGAAGGCGTGGGTGAGAAGGTGAATCCTTATCCCTTATATGGTGCGAGGCGAAGTCTTCGCGTCCCCACCGGCCTGGTAAAACTAGCTTATCTCCCAAGCGTCACCATCAATGGCGTGGTTGGGTTACCCGTCCGTATTGATGAGAATCCGGATTAAGGAAACACGATCTCTGCTTCGACAAGGCGTGCCAAGAAACCGCTTAGCTAAATCTTGTTGAGGTGGTAAGTAAAAACAATTGAGTAATGGCTTGGTAGTGGTGTGACGTCATGCCACAAAAAGCGTCGGCAGATTGAACTTGTGTATATATTATTCTCTCTACGGTGGAATGTGGAATTTATTTTGCGAGCGGACACTATCTGGTGTTCACAATCTTCTATCATTGGAGGAAGAACCCGCCTTGCAATGCCAAGCAATATCTGCGCGGACTTATCGTCATTGAAGCCTGGTTAGGGAGCTCTTGAGGAGTCTGGATTAGGGGTGTCCGGATAGCGGACTACCATCATCAGGCCCGAACTATCATTGGCGGACTATCATCATCGACGGACTCCAAGACTATGAAGATACAAGATTGAAGACTTCGCCCGTGTCGGATGGGACTTTCCTTGGCGTGGAAGGCAAGCTTGGCGTCTGGATATGTAGATCTCCTACCATTGTAACCGACTCTATGTAACCCTAGCCCTCTCCGGTGTCTATATAAACGGATGGCTCTAGTCCGTGGGACTATCGAACAACAACCCTTACAATCATACCATAGGCTAGCTTCTAGGGTTTAGCCTCCTTGATCTCGTGGTAGATCCACTCTTGTAAACATCCACAATATCAATATCAATCAAGCGGGGCGTGGGTTTTACCTCCATCAAGAGGGCCGAACACAGGTAAAACATCGTGTCCCTTGTCTCCTGTTACCATCCGCCTAGGCATACGATTCGGGACCCCCTACCGAGATCCGCGGTTTGACACCGAAACCCGGAGAAGTGTGTGTTTTGGAGTTCCTCGAGAAGCTCCTGGGTTTCTCGTGTCCCAAAGAGGCATCGAGGCCAACCGAGAAAAGGTCAACGATTGAAGACATGAGCCCACAAAGACCCTCCGAAATGCAGAAGCTCCGCAGGCGGCGTAGCAGGCGCTGGGCGTTCATCTCCCGATTGAGGAGGCGAGGCGCTGCCTTTCTTCAGTGATAAAGAAAAGGGCCCTTGAAAGGCTGGAAGAGGCCGATAAAGCGTTCAAGACCTCAAAGAGTGCAGCCAGCCCTCCGGTGATGGTGGCCCGCGCCCTCGGGGCCCTTGGTACTCTACCTCGCCACCTCCTACTCCTTCAGCTCCAGCTCACAGTGAGGAGGCGTCGAGCCAAGACCACGGCAGCCACCCGAGCTAAGGCGAGACCCGGGTCGAAGGAACTACTTGAAGCCAGCACCATGATGGAAGAGGTCGATCGTGCAGCGGAGGCGCTCAAGGCGGGGAGGACCCCCATCCAAGCACCCGGCTTCCGGGCGCCGTCGCCTCGGGAGGCACCCTTTTGACTCAGGCGCCACCAGCACCGGCGCCCTAACCTCATCCCGAGGCACCGATTAGCCATCATCCAGCCACCGTGTTCACGGGATCACGAGGCAGTACCCCAGCCTCCTGAAGCTATCCTCGCGCTGTTGGTGGCCAGCGCAAGCCTGCGACACTACTTCCAAGGTCATCCAATCAAGGTTGTCTCGGCATACCCCTGGAGAAGTGCTTGGGGAGCCCCAACTCAGCGGGAAGGGTGGCGAGTGGAACATTGAGCTGCAAGCATTCCAGCTCGAGAGTTCGGCACAGCAGAGTCATCAGGGGGCGCGCTGGCAGATTTAAATGGCTGAATGGAGCTGGCTTGGGCCTCGGGGCGGCGGATCCCGATTCCTCTCCCGGGAAGTGAAGCGCGCCCGGAAGGTTGGGTCATGTGCTTGACGGAGCATTCTCCAGACAGGAGGTGCTGGGGCTGGGCAGTGCTCATATCTCCCTTTCAGACAGAAGCTCTACTGTCACCGTGCAGCTCTGTTTCCCGACATGGCGAGAAGGTCTCAACAATAGCGGTCGAGGGGGGTGGCGATAAGCGGAGTGCAGGCTGCCGCTGCCACAGGGTGAAAGCATGCTTACCATCAAGGCGATTCGCAGCTCCTCATCAATTAATTTCTCTAACAAGGTATCCCCGGGCAAGAGATGAACACATGGAGGCCTACCTTGCGGAGTCCTTGGGATGGAGAAAGCGATTAGGGGTTGGAGCTGCAGCACGTGCCTTGGCACCAATCAAGGCAGCGACATCGCCCAGCAGGCCTCGGGAGGTTACCCGAGGCAGAGGCGTCTTTGAGGCAGCTCTTCAGCCACCTCCCAGCCTCTGCCCGTTATCAAGCCTGGCACAGCCTGGGAGGCCCTCAGCCACCTGCCTCCAGGCCCAGCACGTGGCCCGGCCTCCAGTCGCCTGCTCCTAGCGATGGAACCTCCAGAGGTGCTGGATCACGGGCTCAAGTGTTACTTAACGTGTGGGACTGCAGGAGGAAGGAGGAGGAGGCGGGCGTGTGGCCTTGGCAAGCCACGACATACAACATCATGGATGGAGATCTACGGAAGCGGCCAGATAGCGTATCCCTTAAGCTGCATCACCAGGGAACAGGGGAAGGAACTACTGGCAGATATACATGGTGGAGATTGTAGGCACCATTCGTAAATCCACGGTCCCTAAATCGGCAAAGGCGTTCATGAGTTTTCTATTTTGGCGCTCAGCAGCTATCGAACTTCGTGAAACTGCGAGCTTGCCAATTCCATGCCAAGAAGATCCACCAGCCAGCAGGAGTCTGCAAAGCCATCCCCCTCACTTGGCCATTCGCTGATGCGGGGCTGGACATTCTGCGCCCCTTTACCTCGGGGCGCCAGAACTATAAACTACCTCTCGTCGCCGTTAAAATTCACCAAGTGGGCGAAATCGAGGCGTCCGGCGCCATCCCGCTGGTTCTTCGGTCAAGTTCATCAAAGGGCATCGTGAGCGGTTCGGAATCCGGCGCATCATCACAACAGCGGTTCGCCAGATTGACCAATAACCTTTTAAAACATTTTCTTTAACCTTGGGGCGCGGAAGTAATACTCGCCGATTGGCTTTGCAACAGCAGCCAGGACAAGCGGGCCAGCGAGAGAGTCACGAAGGCCTCAAGACCAGGACGTTCAGAAGAAACTGGAGGCTATGGCAGGGCTGGTATGACGAGCTTCGTCCGTGTTGGTCCATCGCTGTATAATAAGCCAGCTGGGGAATGACCCCCTTCTTCACGGTCTCTGGTGAAAGCGGTCCTCCCTCCGCAGTCAAGCGTCGATCCCATGGCGGGTCTAGCGTTTGATGAAACGCTGCGGGGGCGCCATCTGCGAGGATGTTGGGGGCGTAGTAATTTCAAAAATTTCCTCGCACCACGCAAGACCATGGTGATGGCATAGCGAGAGAAGTGTTGTCCGTACCTCGTGAACCGAGTGGGCGTTATAACAACGCGGTTGATGTAGTCGTGCGTCTTCACGATCGGCCGATCAAGTCTCGACGTCGGCACCTCGAGTTCAGCCTGCGTTCAGCTCGATGGCGATCCGGGCTCGATCCGGCAGCGTGGGGATGAGTTCAATCGACACCAGCGGCGTAGGCGATGATGATGCTCCGCGAGCCGCTACGCTCATGACGATATGACTTTGCAGCGGGGAGCCCGCCTAAGCTCCATGACGATATGACGAAGTGGAATATGGTGGAGGGGGCTGCTGCAGCTGAGGCGATCCGTAGATCAACTTGTGTGTCATGGGGTGCCCCTTGCCCATATATAAAGGAGCAGGGGGGTGCGGCCGGCCCTAGGGAGGCGCCGGGAGGTCCTACCCACGGGATGGGACTCCCCCTTTCTAGTTGGACTAGGAAGGGGGAGGGGAGAGAGAAGGGAAGGGAGGAGGAGGGGGCCTCCCTAGTCTGGTCGGACTAGGCCATGGGCTGCAGACCTGCACTGGCAGCCCCTGTCTCTTTCCCTTATGGCCCAATAAGGCAATGTCACTTCTCCCCGTGAATTCCGTAACTCTCCGGTACTCAAGATAAATACCGAATCATTGGAACCTTTCGAACTCCGAATATAGTAAGTCCAATATATAAGATCTTTATGTCTCGACCATTTGAGACTCCTCGTCATGTCCATGATCTCATCCAGGACTCGAACAAACTAGGTACATCAAAACTCATAAACTCATAATATAGCATCATTAGCCGAAACATTAAGCGTGCGGACCCTACGGGTTCGAGAACTATGTAGACATGACCTAGAACTATTCTTCGGTCAATAACCAATAAGCGGAACCTGGATGCCCATATTGGTTCCTACATATTCTCTGAAGATCTTTATCGGTCGAACCGCATAACAACATCGTTGTTCCCTTTGTCATCCAGTATGTTACTTGCTGAGATTGATCATCGGTATCAATACCTAGTTCAATCTCGTTAGGCAGCAAGTCTCTTTACTCATTCAATAATACATCATCTCACAACTAACTCATTAGTTACAATAGCTTGCAAGGCTTATGTGATGTGTATTACCGAGAAGGCCGAGAGATACCTCTCAGAGCAATCGGAGTGACAAAACCTAATCTCAATCATCGCCAACCCAACATGTACCTTTGGAGACACTGAAGTACTCCTTTATAATCACCCGATTCGTTGTGACGTTTGGTAGCACCAAAGTGTTCCTCCGATAAGCAGGAGTTGCATAATCTCATAGTTACAAGGAACATGTATAAGTCATGAAAGAAAGCAATAGCAACATACTAAGCGATCAAGTGCTAAGCTAACGGAATGGGTCATGTCAATCCACATCATTCTCCTAATGATGTGATCCGTTAATCAAATGACAACTCATGTCTATGGTTGGAAACATAACCATCTTTGATTATGAGGCTGAGTCAGTCAGAGAGCATACTAGTGACACTATGTTTGTCTATGTATTCACACATGTATTATGTTTCCGGTTAATACAATTCTAGCATGAATAATAAACATTTATCATGATATAAGGAAATAAATAATAACTTTATTATTGCCTCTAGGGCATATTTCCTTGATCTCCCACTTGCACTAAGTCAATAATCCTAGTTCACATCATCATGTGATTTAACACTAATAGTTCACATCTGTATGTGATTAACACCCATAGTTCACATCGTCATGTGACCAACACCCAAAAGGTTTACTAGAGTCAATAATCTAGTTCACATCGCTATGTGATTAACACCAGAGTACTAAGGTGTGATCATGTTTTTGCTTGTGATGATAATTTTTAGTCATTGAATTCTGTCACATTCGAGCCGTAAGTATTTACAAATTTCTATGTCTACAATGCTCTTGCAAGCTACTCTAGCTAATTGCTCCCACTTTCAATATGTATCCAGTTGAGACTTGAGTCATCTAGATTAGTGTTAAAACTTGCATCGGTAACCCTTTACTGATGAACCTTTTTCACCTCCATAATCAATATCCTTATTCTACTAAGGATAATTTTGACCAATGTCCATGATCTACTCCTAGATCACTATTGTACTCCTTGCCAAATTTAAGGCAAGGTATACAATAGGTCTGGTACATAGCATAGCATACTTTATAGAACCTATGGCTGAGGCATAGGAATGACTTTCATTCTCTTTCTATCTTACGCCGTGGTGGGATTTGAGTCTTACTCAATTTCACACCTTTACCTACAGGCAAGAACTTTTCTTTATTGTTCCATTTTGAACTACTTCAAAATCTTGACAAGGTATGTACTTATTGAAAAAACTTATCAAGCGTCTTGATCTATCTCTATAGATCTTGATGCTCAATATGTAAGCAACTTCACCGGTCTTTCTTTGAAAAACTCCTTTCAAATACTCCTTTATGCTTTCAGAATAATTCTACATTATTTCCGATCAACAATATGTCATTCACATATACTTATCGAAATGCTGTAGTGCTCCCTCACTTTCTTGTAAATACAGGCTTCTCCAAAGTCTGTATAAAACCATATCTTTGATCACACTATCAAGCGTTTATTCAACTCGAGATGCTTGCAGTCCATAGATGGATCGTGGAGCTTGCACATTTGTTAGCTCCTTTAGGATTGACAAAACCTTCGGTTGCATCATATACAACTCTTCTTTAATAAATCCATTAAAGAATGTAGTTTTGACATCCATTTGCCAGATTTCATAAAATGTGGCAATTGCTAACATGATTAGGACTTAAGCATCGCTTCTGATTGAGAAAATCTCATTGTAGTCAACCTTGAACTTGTCGAAAACCTGCGACAAATCGAGCTTTATGATAGTAACACTACTATCGGCATCATCTTCCTCTTGAAGATCCATTTATATAATATGGCTTGCCGATCATGAACAATCCATCAAAGTCCATACTTTGTTCTCATATGGATCCATCTCAGATTTCATGGCCTCAAGCCATTTAGGAATCTGGGCTCATCATCGCTTCCTCATAGTTCGTAGGTTCATCATGGTCTAGTAACATGACTTCCGTACCACTTTCTGAGTGCGGATCTTACTCTGGAAGACCTCGAGGTTGGTAGCAACTTGATCGAAGTTTCATGATCATCATCATTAACCTCACTAATTGGTGTAGGAATCACGGAACTGATTTCTGTGATGAACTACTTTCCAATAAGGGAGAGTGAATTACCTCATCAAGTTCTACTTTCCTCACTCACTTCTTTAGGAGAAACTTCTTCTCTAGAAAGGATCCATCTTAACAACGAAAAACTTGCCTTGGGATCTGTGATAGAAGGTGTACCCAATAGTTACCTTTGGGTATTCTATGAAGACGCACTTCTCCGATTTGGGTTCGAGCTTATCGGGTAAACTTTTTCACATAAGCATCACAACTCAAACTTTAAAGCGACAACTTAGGTTTCTTGCTAAACCATAGTTCATACGGTGTCTCATCTGATTTAGATGGTGCCTATTAGGTGAATCTGGTATCTCTAATGCATAACCCCAAAGCGATAGTTTCGATGCGTCATGAAGACATCATAGATGCACCATATCTAATAAAATGCAGTTCTGACGTTGGACACACCATTACGTTGTGGTGTTCCATGTGGCGTGTTTGAAACTATTCACATTGTTTTAATTGAAGACCAAACTCGTAACTCAAATATTCATCTCTGCGATCGGATCATAGAAATTTTTTATTTTCTTATTACGATGATTTTCCACTTCACTCTGAAATTCTTTGAACCTTTCAACTATTTCAGGACTTATGTTTCATCAAGTAGATATACCCATATCTGCTCAAATCATCTTATGAAAGTCAGAAAATACTTGATACTTGCCACGAGCATCAACACTCATTGGATCGCATACATCCGGTATATATTATTTCCAATAAATCATTGGCTTGTTCCATTGTCGGAAGCGGAGTTTTAGTCATCTTGCCCAAAAGGCATGGTTACTTAAGCATCAAATGATTCATAATCAAGTGATTCCAAAATCCATCTTTATGGAGTTTCTTCATGCGCTTTACACCTATGACCTAAAGCGGCGATTACACAAATAAGTTGCACTATCATTATTAACTTTGCATCTTTTGGCATCAATATTATGAATATGTATATTACTACGATCGAGATCAATAAACTATTTACATTGGGTGTATGACCATTGAAGGTTTTATTCATTTAAGCAGAACAACAATTATTCTTTGACTTAAAATGAATAACAGTATTGCAATAAACATGATCAAATCATATTCATGCTCCGCATAAACAAGCAAATAACATTTATTTAGGTTTAACACTAATCCGAAAGTATAAGGAGTGTGCGATGATGATCATATCAATCTTGGAACTACTTCCCAACTCATCTTCGTCTAGTTCATTTATACAACTCCTATTTAGAGTTACTAATCATGTAACATTATCAAATACTGTACTATAACACTAATCTGTATGAGTTATGATCATATCAATCTCAGAACTACTTCCAATTCTGTACTTCAACTATGCATCATGCTCTGGAGTTACTATTAATCTTACTAATGAACAAGTATAAATACTAGGGCTACTAAACACTAGTAACTCATCCTTGTATATCAAATATACTCTTGTTCAATTTGCCATCCTTCTTATCCGCCAAATATTTAGGGTATTTCGCTTCCGATGACCATTTCATTTGCAGCAGAAGTAACTTTCAGTCTCGGGCTTTGGTCCAGCTTTGGGCTTCTTCCTCGAGTGACAACACTTGCTTGTCTCTTCTTGAAGTTCCTTTCTTTCCCTTTGCCCTTTCACTTGAAACTAGTGGTCTTGTCAATCATCAACACTGACTCTCTTTCTTGATTTCTACCTTAATAGATTTCAGCATCCACGAAAAGCTTGAATTACGTTTTAGTCATCCCTTGCATATTATAGTTCATCACGGTTCTACTAACTTGGTGATGGTGACTGAGAAAATACTGTCAATCACTATCTTATACGGAAGATTAACTCCCGCCAGTTAAGCGATTGTAGTACTCAGACAATCAGAGCATATGCTCACTAGTTGATTGATTCTCCTCCATCTTTTAGCTATAGAACTTGTTGGAACTTCATATCTCTCAACTCGATTATTTGCTTGAAATATTAACTTTAATTCTGGAACATCTCCTTATATGGTCCATAGCGTTCAACGTCTTTGAAGTCCCGATTCTAAGCCGTTAAGCATGGTGCACTAAACTATCAAGTAGTCATCATATTGGGCTAATAGCGTTCATAGCGTCTGCATACACTCCTCTACAATAGGTCTGTCACCTAAGCGGTGCATCAAGGACATAATTATTACAATATGACAATGAGGATAAACCTCAGATCCAGGATCCAATCCGCATCATTTACTACTAACATCTTTCAATACATTTTTCTCTAGGAACACATCATAAAATAAACAAGCAGGTACAACAAGCGAGCTATTGATCTACAACATAATTTGCAAAATACTACCAGGACTAAGTTCATGATAAATTAAAGTTCAATTAATCATATTGCTTAAGAACTCCCACTGAGATAGACATCTCTCTAGTCATCTAAGTGATCCGTGATCCAAATCAACTAAACCATAACCGATCATCCGCATTGAGATGGAGTAGTTTCAATGGTGAACATCACTGTAATGATCATATCTACTATATGATTCACGCTTTCGACCTTCTAGGTCTCCGTGTTCGAGGCCATATCTGCATATACTGGGCACAAATCAAGTATAACCTGAGTATTCGTGTGCAAAACTGCTTGCTTTTGTTGTAGATGAGCGTGAGCCTATCACACCGATCATCACGTGGTGTCTCGGCACAGAACTTTGCGCGGTACATACTCGGAGAACACTTCTTGATAATTTGGTGAGAGATCATCTTAAAATGCTACCGTCAATCAAAGCAAAATAAGATGCATAAAGGATAAACATCACATGCAATCAATATAAGTGATATGATATGGCCATCATCATCATCTTGTGCTTGTGATCTCCATCTCCGAAGCAAATCGTCCGTGATCACCATCGTCACGGCGGCGACACCTTGATCTCCATCGTAGCGTCGTTGTCGTCTGCCAACGCTATTGCTTCTACGACTATCGCTACATTATGATAAAGTAAATTACATAGCGTTGCATTTCATACAATAAGCGACAACCATATGGCTCTGCCGATTCCGATCTTCGGTTACAAAACATGATCATCTCATACAATAAAATATAGCATCACGTCTTGACCATATCACATCACAACATGCCTGCAAAAACAAGTTAGGCGTCCTCTACTTTGTTGTTGCAAGTTTTACGTGGCTGCTACGGGCTGAGCAAGAACCGTTCTTACCTACGCATCAAAACCACAGCGATAGTTTGTCAAGTTGGTGCTGTTTTAACCTTCTCAAGGACGGGCGTATGCACTCAGTTCAACTAAAGTGAGAAAGCAGACACCGCCGGTCACCTTTAAGCAAAGTGCTCGAGCGGTGAAACCAGTCTCGGCGTAAGCGTCTGGCGTGTGTCGGTCCGGGCGCTTCATCTCACAATACCGCTGAACCAAAGTATGACATGCTGGTAGCGGTATGACTTATATCACAACTCACTTGTGTTCTACGTGCATGACATCATCAGCGCATAAAACCAGGCTCGGATGCCCTTTGTTGGGAGCGTAGTAATTTCAAAAATTTCCTACGCACGCCAGACCATGGTGATGGCATAGCAGCGAGAGGGAAATATGTCCACGTACCCTCGTGAACCCGGAAAGCGTTATAACAGCGGTTGATGTAGTCGTCGTCTTCACGATCCGACCGATCCAAGCACGAGCGTCACGGCTCGAGTTACGCACCGTTCAGCTCGATGGCGATCCCGGACTCCGATCCGCAGTGTCGAGGATGAGTTCCGTCGGCCGACGGCGTGGTAGCGATGATGATGCTCCACCGGCGCGGGCCGCCTAAGCTCATGACGATATGACTTCTCCGTGAGGGCTTCGCCTAAGCTCATGACGATATGACGAAGTGGAATATGGTGGAGGGGCACCGCTGCGGCTAAGGAGCGATCCGTAGATCTTGTGTGTCATGGGGTGCCCCCTGCCCCGTATATAAAGGAGGGAGGGAGGAGGAGGCCGGCCCTAGGAGAGGCGCGCCATGGGGAGTCCTACTCCCAGGAGTAGGACTCCCCTCTAATCCTAGTCCTAGTGGAGTAGGAGAGAGGGAAGAGAGAGGAAGGAAGGAAGGGTGCGGCCCCTCCCCGTCCAATCGGACTAGGCCATGGGGAAGCAGCGGCACCTAGGCAGCCCTCTCTCTTTCCCGAATAATAAGGCCCAATACTTCTCCAATTCCGTAACTCTGGTACTCCGAAAATACCGAATCATTGGAACCTTTCGAACTCGAATAGTCAATATATCGATCTTTATGTCGACCATTTCGAGACTCGTCATGTCGATCTCATCAGGGACTCGAACTCCTTGGTACATCAAAACTCATAAACTCATAATATAACTGTATCGAAACCTTAAGCGTCGCGGACCCTACGGGTTCGAGAACTATGTAGACATGACCTAGAACTATTCTCGGTCAATAACCAATAAGCGGGACCTGGATGCCCATATTGGTTCCTACATATTCTCGAAGATCTTTATCGGTCGAACCGCATAACAACATACGTTGTTCCCTTTGTCATCGGTATGTTACTTGCCGAGATTGATCGTCGGTATCAATACCTAGTTCAATCTCGTTGCGGCAAGTCTCTTTACTCGTTCCGTAATACATCATCTACCTAACTCATTAGTTGCAATGCTTCAAGGCTTATGTGATGTGCATTACCGAAGGCGAGAGCCTCTCCGACAATAATCGACAAAACCTAATCTCGAAATCGCCAACCCAACATGTACCTTTGGAACACACTGTAGTACTCCTTTATAATCACCCGATTCGTTGTGGCGTTTGGTAGCACCAAAGTGTTCCTCCGGTAAGCAGTTGCATAATCTCATAGTTCGAGGAACATGTATAAGTCATGAAAGAAAGCAATAAACATACTAAGCGATCAAGTGCTAGGCTAACGGAATGGGTCATGTCAATCACATCATTCTCTAATGATGTGATCCCGTTAATCAAATGACAACTCATGTCTATGGTTAGGAAACATAACCATCTTTGATTAATGAGCTAGTCAAGTAGAGGCATACTAGTGACACTATGTTTGTCTATGTATTCACACATGTATTATGTTTCCGGTTAATACAATTCTAGCATGAATAATAAACATTTATCATGATATAAGGAAATAAATAATAACTTTATTATTGCCTCTAGGGCATATTTCCTTCAGGGACAGCCCTACGTGCTGGGAGGCCTTAAATCGAGGAAGCTTGTATTTGCAACAAGGCTCACCGACCAAACTCGGCTATACCTTTGCCATAACATCCGCCCCGAGAACTCTCGGTAGGGACCTCATTCCATGGGTCCTCTCCGGGAGGATTGCATAACTCTCTCCCATGTTAGAGAGGCCCGTTCAAGGGATTGTTCATGTTTCCAGGCCTGGCTCCGTGCGCTTGGAGACTCAAGAGGAGTACCTATCTGAGCGTGGAACATCGGCGGCACCTCCGGTTTTACCCCCTAAAAGGCCGGGGCTGTAAAAGAAGCGAGAATGCTGTGAAGCTCAGCACTTTGGAAAGGCCCGGAGGCACGTAGGCTCATCTTGTTGGAAAGGCCAGTCCTGCATGTGAAAGGCGAATGCTGTCAAGAAAGAATACTGTGAAGAATGCATGAGCTCATCTTTTTTGGAAAAGGCCCGGAGCTTTTTTGTGAGAGAATGCTGTGAAGCTCATCTTTTTGGAAAGGCCGAGGCACGTGAAGGGCCTGAAGCTCATCTTTTTGGAAAAGGCCCGAGGCACATGAAGAAGGCAGATGCAGCAAGCTCATTCTTTTGGAAAGGCCCGATGCACGTGAAGAGAAGCGAATGCACTGTGAAGCTCATTTTTTGGAAAGGCCTTGAGCCTGTGAAGAGAAGGCATACCTGAAGGCATCGCGCTCAGGAAAGGGCCGGAGCCGTGAAGAGGTGCTGTAGTGAAGCTTATTTCCACAAGAGGCCAGACTGTGAAGAATAGCAGCACATGAAGCTACTTGCTTGGTAACCTCTCACGTAATAATGAGTTGAGGCTGTGCAGCGGAGACTCGGAGTGCCCGGCCTCAGACCTGGGGCTCCCTCACAGAAGCCAGTGGCAGCACTTAGCTCAGCTGGTGAGAAGGCGTCAAAGACTAGACTAGGTGCCGGGCCTTGGCTTTTTCATTGCTGGGAGTTGACTAGTTATTCCCCATTTGAGTTTTATGAAACTATCGCCTTTTTTTGGTCGTGGTTCTTCAATACATTTGGCCTCTGCCTCGATATCTCTTGCGTGGGGGCTCGTGGCGAAGCCTGGGGCCCAGCGGCGTTCCTGCCCCTATCGCTCCAGATTTTCCGGCCCTGGTCCTGGTGGAGCACCCCTCCACGACCATGCCTCACAGGCGGCTACTTGCGTGCAGGGCTGGTTCCAGTGCGTCCCTTTGATGACCGCGGCTGAGAATTCCTTGCGAATGGGCGTGCTTGGCGAAGAGCAGTATCAGGATAACAAAAGCGGTACAACCAATTAATGGCGTTAACCTGGCCGCGCCCCAGGCAGCACATTATTGCCTTTTTGCAGCGGGAGAAAAGAAAGGAAAGAATGACGAGGTGAAGCTGCATACATGCGGCTCTTGGAAGGCTCGAGCAGCCTCCAGACTCGGACTCCCCTCGGCTTCACCGGGCATGGCGTAAGCTGACCCTGCCACCCCCAAACGAAGTAGCGGCGGCGTGGGGGCTGGCACGTGACACGCTATAGAAGATCGCCCATCGAAGAAGAAGTGAGTGAGCGTGAGGTATGAGCATCGCTTGACCATGTGCCCTCTCCACCCACTTGAAATTTGATCCTCGGCCGAGTCATCGATCTTGAGGCAACTTGTCTGGCCGACCGTCTTCATGAGCCACCTCATGGGGTGGCGTGTCGTCGTACTTGAAGTCACGTGGGCACGGTAGTAGCGAGATTCTGGCAGTGGCTGACGTCTGCCGACCCCGGGTGGGAACAGGTTCCTACGGCGGAACCTCCCGGAAGGAAGCCCACAAAGCCCGGCTGGGCTCTGTCTGCACAGGCCGGAGGCCTCAGGCGCCATGCAGGAGCTCACCATATGAGCAGGGAGGGCTGAGCCGGGACGTGACCAGCTCCTCCGCCCTCACCATGAACTCGGCAGCGCTTCAGGAGCATGGAGGCCTTGACCTCGGGGGTGGCCGAGGCCGCCCCTCCACGACCCGCGACCAGCCCGCTCATACGCCCATTTGCGAGGCCTCCCACCTGCGACCAGCGGGGGACACCGTGGTAGCCCAGGGATGCTGAGGGGCGGCCTCGGCCCGCAGCAAGTAGGAGAGAGAGGAAGGGCTCTCACTGGCGGCCCTTCCCTTCTCTGCAGCAGAACTTCCTTGGTGGAATACCATGGAGAAGAAGGAGACAAGAAAGGATAGGCCCCGGAAGAAGTAGCGCGTTCGTACTTATAACTGCGCCCGAGCCAACCGTCGACCTCCACGATCACGGTAATCATGACAGCACTACGCATCTCACGAGGACTTGCTTATCGAATCCGAGTTACCGAGGCATCATGGGGAAGCGATGCGCCTTTCGTCAATCAACATACCGTCGCCCAGAATCCATGACTGTTAGGGCCCTTGAGCTTTATGCCCTTTTCGCCTCTCTGCTCGGCCCAAGTTGGTATGGCAAGTGGAGCCCCGTGGGCCTCCCTGTCGGTGTTAAGGAGCAGGGTCCCCAGACTTGCCTGCGGCTGTGGCGTGGCTCAAGGAGGCCAGGCCATTACATCTTCATCAACATAGCTCAAGACCCTCGCGGCCAAGCCTCATGAGGCCGAACGACGAGCTTCCATAGAGCACAGCCTCGTCTGGGCTGGCCTCATGAGGAGGCGGAAGTTCAAGGCAAGTGCCTGTGAGGTGCCCATGATACACTCATGACCAAAGAGGCGCGGTGGTGACATAACCGCTCAGTGTCCTCCTTTCTGTTTGGTACAAAGCAAGCAAGCGCGGCTGAGCATCAAGCAAGAGCACCGTTCGTTTTTAACAAAGATTAAAACCAACTAATGGCTGAAAGTCATCGATAGACCCAAGCAGGCGTCATCACGGAGAGCCTTTGGCGAGGACCAACTTTAGTCGAGGATGTTGTACCCTGTTTCCCGCTAAGCGGCCAATTGTTGGCGCCTTCCAGCTCAATATTTAGGAAGATGCCGGAGCGTCGCTACTCGTAGGAGTAGCCACCCACAGGGTAGAGGATCTGGCATCAGGATCCAGAGAAAAGGCAGGAGACCCGATCCTCAAGCTAGGCGGTGAACACCACCCGACAGTTCATCACACCCACAAGAACAGACCCTAAAGAGGCTTCTTCCTTATCTTATTCTTATCAGCCAGAGGCAATCCACCACACCACAAACTAGAGTAGGGTATTACACCTGGCAATGGCCCGAACTAGTATAAATCTTGTGTCTCTTGTCTTTTGTTCCATTTATTAGTTGAGGTCCCTGCGATTCGGTGAGGTCTGCAAGGGCGATGGAGGTTGGATCTCATGGCGCGCAGTGTTAGAACCTCAAGGTCTGCGGAACCCGAAATCACGTGCCGCCGTTGAGTTATCCGGATCGCCAGGGCAGAGACCAAGGAGTGAGGCTACGTGACCGTTAGGCTCTGAGTCGCGATGCTCAGAGTCCCCTTATTGTCACGAACAGACCTCCGTACCATTAAGTCACGAAGTAGTGCTCGGGAGGCGCGTGACCCATTCCGAGGACTTGGGGTGGCGTGCACTGGTGTGACCTGGGCGTAGCCCCATGCCCAGCCCCCTCGCGTGGCTCTCAGGAAGTGTGCGATGAGGCGGACCCAGTGAGCTGGCGGCTCCACAGGTTGATCGGCTCCATGGGGCCGCCCTCGATTGTTGCTCGGCCCAGCGTAGCATGGCGCTTCCGCTTGCCTTTGGCATAGCTGCTCCTCGACCATGTCGACTGCCAGCACATGGAGCATGGTGCTTCCAACTGATGCGTGGTGGGTGGCTCCCTGCAGGTGAGCCCAGGATAATATGCAGCCCGCCCGACAAGTGGCTTGCATGGCAGGGAGCTGGGCAGAGATGTGCAGGGAACTACGTGAGCCTTGGGGACTCCGAGCCCCTACCTCAAAATGAGTTGTGAATTTGATTCTTGACACTTGTGATGGCCACATCAGATGGTTAGGCAACCTGTCGAATATGAATCTCCTGAGGGTTATCACATGAGAAAACCAACACCGGCGACCACGAGGGAGGTGGCGTGAGCAGGCCGACCCGCGAACGAGCTTCGATGCGTTGGGTTTTATCGAAGAAAGCCCGATGCGGGCCGGACCAAACGCGGACGTGCCCATACTTCTCATCGCGAAAATACTGAAGAAAGACAACTGGCGCGGCTCACGTGGTGGCGAGGCACCCGAGTCGCGTGCATGCTTATCCACCGATTAGCTCATCGAACAAGTAACCAAGAGGCCATGGGGGGGCGTACATGAGCTGGCCCGTGAGCGAGCTCGACCTCTTGAGTTGCAGCGGCTGCGAGGGGCCTCAAGACAAAGGCGGAGACCAGCAGATACATGTTGGCGGGGCCAGGTCGACAAGCGCCACCTTCACCATAAGGCGCCAACCTCGAGCGAGCAGGAGAAGCCCTTGTCAAGTTCTGCTGGCGTGAACAAGAAGGTGTTACGCTGGGAGCCCGATCAGCTGGCGGAGATCCCGCAGGCGTGTCGAGCACCACCTCAATGTATTGCTAGCGTCGTCCGGTGAAGCGGCGAAAGCGGTCGAAAAGCATGCTTTCATCGTCCAAGAGACCCACAAGCTAGAAGCGCGGGGTTATTAGCGAGTCGATGCCAGTTGGCTGGCCAACCCGTGGTGGTGCCAAGAAGGGAGAAAGGGCGCATGTGTGTCGACTTCACCAACCTCAACAAAGCATGCCCGCGGATCCGTTCCGCTCCCTACGCGCCGACCGGATCGTCGATTCCACCGCCAAGTCGACCTGTTATGCTTCTTGGGCGCCTTTTCCGGGTATCACCAAATCAAGATGGCGGTGGAAGACATGGAAAAAGCGGCCTTCTAACCTCGTGTGGAGTGTACTGCTATACATGCATGCCATTCGGGCTGCACAGCGAGGGGCAACCTTCGGTGACTCATGCACATCACCTTGGGCCCACATCTGGGAAGAATGTGGAGGCCTCGTCGTCTTGTTTTGTCGTGGTGAAGTCCCGAGGCAAAGACCTTGATACAAGACCTGGAAGAAACCTTGCGAGCCTCAGCGCAATGAGCCTGCAACTCAACCCGGAGAAGTGTGTGTTTGGGTTCCCTCGAGGCAAGCTCTGGGTTTCCTCGTGTCCCATAGAGGCATCGAGGCCAACCCGAAAAAGGTCCAGCAGTTGAGGACATGAGCCACCAAGACCCTCGAAATCACGAGAAGCTCACGGGCGCGTAGCAGGCTGCTGGCCGTTCATCTCCCGATTGGGGGAGGCGCTGCCTTTCTTCCGGTGATAAAGAAAAAGGGCCCTTGAAAGGGGTGAAGAGGCCGATAAAGCGTTCAAGACCTCAAGAGGTGCTGACCAGCCCTCGGTGATGGTGGCCCGCGCCCTCGAGGCCCTTGGTACTCTACCTCGCCGCCACTCCCTACTCCGCTAGCTCAGCTCTGGTGGCAGTCGGGGAGGCGTCGAGCCAAGACCACGGCAGCCACCCGAGCTAAGGCGAGACCGAATCGAAGGAACTAGCGAAGCCAGCACCGCAATGGAAGAAGATCGGTCGATCGCGCGAGGCGCTCAAAGGCGGGAGGACCCCCATCAAGCACCCGGCTTGGGCGCCGTCGCCTCGGGAGGCACCACAGCTTCGGAAGCCGCCACCAGCACCGGCGCCCCTAACCTCGTCGAGCACCGGTGTACTTCATCAGCACCGTGTTCACGGGATCTTGAGGCCGCGGTACCCCATGCCCTGAAGCTCCTCCTCGCTGCTGTTGGTGGCCAGCATAAGCTCGCGACACTACTTCGAGGTCATCCAATCAAGGTTGTCTCGGCATACCCCACGGAGAGGGTGCTCGGGGCCCCAACTTCGGCGGAAGAGTGGCGAGTGGAACATTGAGCTGCAAGCATTCAGCTCGAGTTCAGCCTGCCCGAGTCATCAAGGGGCAGCGTGGCAGATTCGTGGCTGAATGGGCAGAAGCACTTGGGCCTCGGGGCGGCGAGATCGATTCCTCTCCCGAAGTGAAGCGCCCGGAAGGTTGGGTCATGTGCTTGACGGGCATTCTCCAGACAGTCTTTGGGGCTGGGCGAGTGCTCATATCTCCCTTCGGGACAAGCTCTACTATGCCGTGCAGCTCTGTTTCCAGCATGGCGAGAAGGTCTCAACAATATAGCAATCTGAGGGGGCTGATAAGCGGAGTGCAGGCTGCACGCTGCCACAGGGGTGAAGCGCCTTACCATCAAGGCGATTCGCAGCTCCTCATCAATTAATTTCTCTAACAAGGTATCTGAGCCAAGAGATGAACACATGGAGGCCTACCTTGCGGAGTCCATGAGATGGAGAAAGCAGTTACAGGGGTTGGAGCTGCGGCCACGTGCCCAGCGGCACCAATCAAGAGGCCGGCGACATCGTAAGCGAGCCTCGGGGAGGTTACCCAGGGCAGGCGTCTTTGAGGCAGCTCTTCAAGCCCTCAGCCTGCCGCCGTTATCAAGCCTGCACAGCCTCGGGAGGGCTCCCTCGGCCACACTGCCTCGGGGCCCGGCACTGTGGCCCGGCCTCGAGAGTCGCCTGCTCCTAGCGATGGAACCTCAAGAGGAGTGCTGGATCACGGGCTCAAGTGTTACTTAACGTGTGGGACTTTGGGAGAAGGAGGAGGAGGCGGAGGCGTGTGGCGCGGCAAGCCCCGACATACAGCATCATGGATGGAGATCTCTGGAAGCGACAATGGCGTATCCCTTCATGCATCACCGAGAGCAGGGGAAGGAACTCTTGGCAGATATACATGGCGGAGATTGTGGGCACCATTAAATGCGTCACGGTCCCTCGTCGGCAAGGCGTTCCGCATAGCGGTTTCTATTGGCCCACCGCGCTCAATAGCCTTCTCGAACTCGTGAAGGCTTGCGAGCTTGCCAATTCCATGCCAGAAGATCCACCAGCCAGGCGGGAGGTCGCAAACCATCCCCCTCACTTGGCCATTCGCGGTGCAGGGGCTGGACATTCTCGCCCTTTACCTCGGGCGCCGAGGCTATCGCTACCTCTCGTCGCCGTGGACAAATTCACCAAGTGGGCGAAGTCGAGGCGTCCGCGCCATCCCGCTGGTTCTTCGGTCCAAGTTCATCAAGGGCATCGTGAGCGGTTGGTGCGAACCGCATCATCACCGACAGCGGTTCGCGGTTGACCAATAACCTTTTAAAAGCGTACTACGCTAACCTTGGGGCCTTGAGATATGCTACGCCGGTGGCGCACCCGCAGCACAACGGCGGAACAAGCGGGCCAGCGAGAAGGTCTGAGAGGCCTCAAGACCGGGGCGTTCAAGAAAAGCTGGAGGCCTATGGCGGGGGCTGGTATGGCGAGCTTCCGTCCGTGTTGTGGTCCATCCGCTGCAACGCCAACCAAGCCAAGCTGGGAGACCCCCTTCTTCACTGGTCTCTGGGGCGAAGCGGTCCTCCTCACGAGGTCAGCGTCGATCCTGGCGAGTCTGGCGTTTGATGAAAGCGCTGCGGGGCGCCATGCGAGATGTTGGGAGCGTAGTAATTTCAAAAATTTCCTCGCACCGCGCAAGACCATGGTGATGGCATAGCAGCGAGAGGGAAGTATTGTCCACGTACCCTCGTGAGCCGTGGCGAGCGTTATAACAACAGCGGTTGATGTGGTAAATGCGTCTTCACGATCCGACCGATCCAAGTACCGAGCGTCGGCACCTCCGAGTTCAGCACCGTTCAGCTCGATGGCGATCCCGGACTCCGATCCAGCAAAGCGTCGGGGATGAGTTCCGTCGACCTGACGGCGTGGTGGCGATGATGATGCTTCACCGGCGAGGGCCGCCTAAGCTCGCTGACGATATGACTTCACCGGCGCGGGGCTTCGCCTAAGCTCATGACGATATGACGAAGTGGAATATGGTGGAGGGGCACCGCTGCGGCTGAGAGCGATCCGTAGATCAACTTGTGTGTTCATGGGGTGCCCCTGCCCCGTATATAAAGGAGGGAGGGAGGAGGAGGCCGGCCCTAGGAGGCGCGCCATGGGAGTCCTACTCCCAGGGAGTAGGATTCCCCCTTCCTAGTCAACTAGGAGTCCTTCCATGTATTAGGAGTAGGAGACAAGTAAGGGGAAGAGAGAAGGAAGGAAGGAAGGGTCGTCCCTCCCCTAGTCTGATTCGGACTAGGCCATGGGGAGCGGCGGCCTGCCCTAGGCAGCCCTCTCTCTTTCCCTTGAGCCCAATAAGGCCCAATACTTCTCCCGGCGAATTCCGTAACTCTCGGTACTCGAAAAATACCGAATCATTGGAACCTTTCGAACTCGAATATAGTCGTCAATATATCGATCTTTACGTCTCGACCATTTGAGACTCCTCGTCATGTCCCGATCTCATCCGGGACTCGAACTCCTTGGTACATCAAAACTCATAAACTCATAATATAAGCATCATGAAACCTTAAGCGTGCGGACCCTACGGGTTCGAGAACTATGTAGACATGACCTAGAACTATTCTTGGTCAATAACCAATAAGCGGGACCTGGATGCCCATATTGGCTCCTACATATTCTCTGAAGATCTTTATCGGTCAAACCGCATAACAACATCGTTGTTCCTTTGTCATCGGTATGTTACTTGCCGAGATTCGATCGTCGGTATCAATACCTAGTTCAATCTCGTTACGGCAAGTCTCTTTACTCGTTCGTAATACATCATCTTACAACTAACTCATTAGTTGCAATGCTTGCAAGGCTTATGTGATGTGCATTACCGAGAGGGCCGAGAGATACCTCTCCGAGCAATCGGATGACAAAACCTAATCTCGAAATCGCCAACCCAACATGTACCTTTGGAGACACTGTAGTACTCCTTTATAATCACCCGATTCGTTGTGACGTTTGGTAGCACCAAAGTGTTCCTCCGGTGGCAGGAGTTGCATAATCTCATAGTTACGGGGAACATGTATAAGTCATGAAGAAAGCAATAGCAACATACTAAGCGATCAAGTGCTAGGCTAACGGAATGGGTCATGTCAATCACATCATTCTCCTAATGATGTGATCCCGTTAATCAAATGACAACTCATGTCTATGGTTAGGAAACATAACCATCTTTGATTAATGAGCTAGTCAAGTAGAGGCATACTAGTGACACTATGTTTGTCTATGTATTCACACATGTATTATGTTTCCGGTTAATACAATTCTAGCATGAATAATAAACATTTATCATGATATAAGAAATAAATAATAACTTTATTATTGCCTCTAGGGCATATTTCCTTGATCTCCCACTTGCACTAGAGTCAATAATCTAGTTCACATCATCATGTGATTCAACACTAATATTCACATCGTATGTGATTAACACCCATAGTTCACATCGTCATGTGACCAACACCCAAAGGGTTTACTAGAGTCAATAATCTAGTTCACATCGCTATGTGATTAACACCCAAAAGTACTAAGGTATGATCATGTTTTGCTTGTGAGAGAATCTTAGTCAGCAGATGCTGTCACATTGAGCCGTATGTATTTTACAAATATTCTATGTCTACAATGCTCTGCATGGAGCTACTCTAGCTAATTGCTCCCACTTTCAATATGTATCCAGATTGAGACTTAGAGTCATCGGATCGGTGTAAAAAGCTTGCATCGATGTAACTCTTTCTGACGGGCTCTTTTATCACCTCCATAATCGAGAAATATTTCCTTAGTCCTCACTAAGGATGTTTTTGACCAATGTCCGATGATCTACTCCTAGATCACTATTGTACTCCTTGCCAAATTCAGAGCAAGGTATACAATAGGTATGGTACATAGCATAGCATACTTTATAGAACCTATGGTGAGGCATAGGGAATGACTTTCATTCTCTTTTCTATTTTCTGCCGTGGTGGGTTTGAGTCTTACTCAATTTCACACCTTTGCAACACAGGCAAGAACTTTTCTTTGATTGTTCCATTTTGAACTACTTCAAAATCTTGACAAGGTATGTACTTATTGAAAAAACTTATCAAGCGTCTTGATCTATCTCTATAGATCTTGATGCTCAATATATAAGTAGCTTCACGAGGTCTTTCTTTGAAAAACTCCTTTCAAATACTCCTTTATGCTTTGCAGAATAATTCTACATTATTTCCGATCAACAATATGTCATTCACATATACTTATCGGAAATCTTGTAGTGCTCCCACTCACTTTCTTGTAAATCTGAGGCTTCTCCAAAGTCATATAAAACCATATGCTTTGATCACACTATCAAGCGTTTATTCAACTCGAGATGCTTGCACCAGTCCATAGATGGATCGCTGGAGCTTGCACATTTTGTTAGCTCCTTTAGGATTGACAAAACCTTCGGTTGCATCATATACAACTCTTCTTTAATAAATCCATTAAAGAATGTAGTTTTGACATCCATTTGCAGATTTCATAAAATGTGGCAATTGCTAACATGATTCGGACAGACTTAAGCATCGCTACTGATTGAGAAAATCTCATTGTAGTCAACACCTTGAACTTGTCGAAAACCTTTTTGCGACAAGTCGAGCTTTGTAGATAGTAACACTACTATCGACATCATCTTCCTCTTGAAGATCCATTTATTTAATATGGCTTGCGATCATCGAACAAGTCCATCAAAGTCCACACTTTGTTCTCATACATGGATCCCATCTCAGATTTCATGGCCTCAAGCCATTTCGCGAATCTGGGCTCATCATCGCTTCCTCATAGTTAATAGGTTCATCATGGTCTAGTAACATGACTTCCAGAACATGATTACCGTACCACTCAGTGCGGATCTTACTCTGGAAGACCTCTGAGGTTTGGTAGCAACTTGATCTGAAGTTTCATGATCATCATCATTAACTTCCTCACTAATTGGTGTAGGAATCACGGAACTGATTTACGTGATGAACTACTTTCCAATAAGGAGAAGGTACAATTACCTCATCAAGTTCTACTTTCCTCCCACTCACTTCTTTGAGAAAACTTCTTCTCTAGAAAGGATCCATCTTAACAACGAAAAACTTGCCTTGGATCTGTGATAGAAGGTGTACCCAATAGTTACCTTTGGGTATTCTATGAAGGCGCACTTCTCGATTTGGGTTCGAGCTTATCAGGTGAAAACTTTTCACATAAGCATCACAACTCAAACTTTAAAGCGACGACTTAGGTTTCTTGCTAAACCATAGTTCATCGGTGTCATCTCAGCGGTTTAGATGGTGCCCTATTAAGCGTGAATGCAGCTGTCTCTAATGCATAACCCCAAAACGATAGTGGTAAATCGGTAAGAGACATCATAGATCGCACCATATCAAATAAAGTGCGATTCTGACGTTCGGACACACCATAACGTTGTGGTGTTCGGTGGGCGTGAGCTGTGAAACTATTCCACATTGTTTTAATTGAAGACCAAACTTCGTAACTCAAATATTCATCTCCACGATCAGATCGCGAAAACTTTATTTTCTTGTTACGATGATTTTCCACTTCACTCTGAAATTCTTTGAACCTTTCAACTATTTCAGACTTATGTTTCATCAAGTAGATATACCCATATCTGCTCAAATCATCTGTGAAGGTCAGAAAATAACGATACTTGCCACGAGCATCAACACTCATTGGATCGCATACATCGGTATGTATTATTTCCAATAAGTCATAGCTCGTTCCATTGTTCGGAGAGCGGAGTTTTAGTCATCTTGCCCAAAAGGCGCGGTTACATAAGCATCAAATGATTCATAATCAAGTGATTCCAAAATCCATCTTTATGGAGTTTCTTCATCGCTTTACCGATATGACCTAAGCGGCGATGCCACAAATAAGTTGCACTATCATTATTAACTTTGCATCTTTTGGCATCAATATTATGAATATGTGTATCACTACGATCGAGATCCAACAAACTATTTTCATTGGGTGTATAACCATGAAGGTTTTATTCATGTAAACAGAACAACAATTATTCTTTAACTTTAAATGAATAACCGTTTTGCAATAAACATGATCAAATCATATTCATGCTCAGCATAAGCGCAAATAACATTTATTTGGTTTTAACACTAATCCCGAAAGTATAGGGGTGTGCGATGATGATCATATCAATCTTGGAACTACTTCCAACACTCATCGTCACTTCCCCTTCAACTAGTCTCTGTTTATTACGTAACTCCTGTTTCGAGTTACTAATCTTAGCAACCGAACGAGTATCAAATACTCAGGGGCTACTATAAACACTAGTAAGGCACACATCAATAACCTGTATATCAAATATACTCTTTGTTCACTTTGCCATCCTTCTTATCCACCAAATATTGGGGTAGTTCGCTTCTAGTGACCATTTCCATTTGCAGCAAAAGCACTTAGTCTCAGGCTTAGGTCCAGACTTGGGCTTCTTCACTCGAGCAACAACTTGCTTGCCGTTCTTCTTGAAGTTCCCTTCTTCCCTTTGCCCTTTTCTTGAAACTAGTGGTCTTGTCAATCATCAACACTTGATGCTCTTTCTTGATTTCTACCTTCGTCGATTTCAACATCACGAAGAGCTTGAGAATCGTTTTCGTCATCCTTGCATACTATAGTTCATCACGAAGTTCTAGTAACTTAGTGATGGTGACTAGAAAATTCTGTCAATCACTATCTTATCTGGAAGATTAACTCCCACTTGATTCAAGCGATTGAAGTACCCGGACAATCGAGCACATGCTCACTAGTTGACGATTCTCCTCCATCTTTTAGCTATAGAACTTGTTGGAGACTTCATATCTCTCAACTCGGTATTTGCTTGAAATATTAACTTCAATTCTGGAACATCTCATATGGTCCATGCGTTCAAAACGTCTTTGAAGTCCCGATTCTAAGCCGTTAAGCATGGTGCACTAAACTATCAAGTAGTCATCATATTGAGCTAGCCAAGCGTTCATAACGTGCGCATCTGCTCTGCAATAGGTCTGTCACCTAGCGGTGCATCAAGGACATAATTCTTACGTGCAGCAATGAGGATAAACCTCAGATCACGGATCCAATCCGCATCATTGCTACTAACATCTTTCAACACAATTTTCTCTAGGAACATATTAAAATAAACATAACAAACATAGGGAAGCAACAACGCGAGCTATTGATCTACAACATAATTTGCAAAATACTACGGGGACTAAGTTCATGATAAATTTAAGTTCAATTAATCATATTACTTAAGAACTCCCACTTAGATGACATCTCTCTAGTCATCTAAGTGATTCGTGATCCAAATCAACTAAACCATGTCCGATCATCACGTGAGATGGAGTAGTTTCAATGGTGAACATCACTATGTTGATCATATCTACTATATGATTCACGCTCGACCTTTCGGTCTCCGTGTTCGAGGCCATATCTGTTATATGCTAGGCTCGTCAAGTTTAACTTTGAGTATTCGGCGTGTGCAACTGTTTTGCACCGTTGTATTTGAGCGTAGAGCCTATCACACCGATCATCACGTGGTGTCTCGGCACGAAGAACTTTATAGCAGTGCATACTCGGGAGAACACTTCTTGATAATTTTAGTGAGAGATCATCTTATAATGCTACCGTCAATCAAAGCAAGATAAGATGCATAAAGGATAAACATCACATGCAATCAATATAAGTGATATGATATGGTCATCATCATCTTGTGCTTGTGATCTCCATCTCCGAAAGCTTACCGTCATGATCACCATCGTCACCGGTAGCGACACCTTGATCTCCATCGTAGCATCGTTGTCGTCTAGCCAACTATTGCTTCTCGACTATCGCTACTGCTTAGTGATAAAGTAAAGCAATTACATAGCGTTGCATTTCATACAATAAGCGACAACCATATGGCTCCTGCCGATTGCCGATAACTTCGGTTACAAAACATGATCATCTCATACAATAAAATATAGCATCACGTCTTGACCATATCACATCACAACATGCCTGCAAAAACAAGTTAGGCGTCCTCTACTTTGTTGTTGCAAGTTTTACGTGGCTGCTACGGGCTGAGCAAGAACCGTTCTTACCTCGCATCAAAACCACAGCGATAGTTTGTCAAGTTGGTGCTGTTTAACCTTCGCAAGGACGGGCGTAGCCACTCAGTTCAACTAAAGTGAGAAAGCAGAGACACCGCGGTCACCTTTAAGCAGCGAGTGCTCGAGCGGTGAAACCAGTCTCGCGTAAGCGTCTGGCGTAATGTCGGTCGGGCGCTTCATCTCACAATACCGCTGAACCAAAGTATGACATCTGGTAAGCGGTATGACTTATATCGCCCACAACTCACTTGTGTTCTACTCGTGCATATGACATCAGCGCATAAAACCAGGCTCGGATGCCCTTTGTTGGGGCGTGGTAATTTCAAAAAATTTCCTCGCACGCAAGACCATGGTGATGGCATAGCGAGAGGAGAAGTATTGTCCACGTACCCTCGTGAACCGTGGCGGGCGTTATAACAGCGGTTGATGTAGTCGTGCGTCTTCACGATCCGACCGATCCAAGTACCGAGCGTCGGCACCTCGAGTTCAGCACGTTCAGCTCGATGGCGATCCCGGGCTCCGATCCGGCAAAGCGTCGGGGATGAGTTCCGTCGACCGCGACGGCGTGGTGGCGATGATGATGCTCCACCGGCGCGGGGCCGCCTAAGCTCATGACGATATGACTTCACGGCGCGGGGCCGCTAAGCTCATGACGATATGACGAAGTGGAATATGGTGGAGGGGCACCGCACGCGGCTAAGGAGCGATCCGTAGATCAACTTGTGTGTCATGGGGTGCCCCTGCCCCGTATATAAGGAGGAGGGAGGAGGAGGCCGGCCCTAGGAGGGGCGGCGCCATGGGAGTCCTACTCCCAGGGAGTAGGATTCCCCTTCTAGTCAACTAGGAGTCCTTCCATGTATTAGGAGTAGGAGACAAGTAAGGGGAAGAGAGAGGGAAGGAAGGAGGGTGCGGCCCCTCCCTAGTCCAATTCGGACTAGGCCATGGGGAGCGCCAGCCTGCCCTGAGCAGCCCTCTCTCTTTCCCATGGGCCCAATAAGGCCCAATACTTCTCCCGGCGAATTCCGTAACTCTCCGGTACTCGAAAAATACCGAATCATTGGAACCTTTCGAACTCGAATATAGTCGTCAATATATCGATCTTTATGTCTCGACCATTTGAGACTCCTCGTCATGTCCCGATCTCATCAGGGACTCGAACTCCTTGGTACATCAAAACTCATAAACTCATAATATAAGCATCATCGAAACCTTAAGCGTGCGGACCCTACGGGTTCGAGAACTATGTAGACATGACCTAGAACTATTCTCGGTCAATAACCAATAGCGGAACCTGGATGCCCATATTGGCTCCTACATATTCTCTGAAGATCTTTATCGGTCAAACCGCATAACAACATCGTTGTTCCCTTTGTCATCGGTATGTTACTTGCGAGATTCGATCGTCGGTATCAATACCTAGTTCAATCTAAATCACGGCAAGTCTCTTTACTCGTTCGTAATACATCATCTCTAACTAACTCATTAGTTACAATGCTTGCAAGGCTTATGTGATGTGCATTACCGAGAAGGCCGAGATACCTCTCAGACAATCGGGTGACAAAACCTAATCTCGAAATCGCCAACCCAACATGTACCTTTGGAGACACCTGTAGTACTCCTTTATAATCACCCGATTCGTTGTGGCGTTTGGTAGCACCAAAGTGTTCCTCGGTAAAGGGTTGCATAATCTCATAGTTACGGGAACATGTATAAGTCATGAAGAAAGCAATAGCAACATACTAAGCGATCAAGTGCTAAGCTAACGGAATGGGTCATGTCAATCACATCATTCTCCTAATGATGTGATCCCGTTAATCAAATGACAACTCATGTCTATGGTTAGGAAACATAACCATCTTTGATTCAGAGCTAGTCAAGTAGAGGCATACTAGTGACACTATGTTTGTCTATGTATTCACACATGTATTATGTTTCGGTTAATACAATTCTAGCATGAATAATAAACATTTATCATGATATAAGAAATAAATAATAACTTTATTATTGCCTCTAGGGCATATTTCCTTCAGGGGGGACAGCCCTCGTCTTTGGGGAGGAAGCGCCGTCGAGAAGCTTACATACAGCTATGCTCGAGTACCAGCCCGGCACTCGGCTATACCCTGCCATAACATCCGCCCACTCTCGGGTAGGGGGACCTCGTGCTCGCCGAGGTCCTCTCCGGGAGGATTATAAGCTCTCTCCCATGTGGGAGGCCCGTTCAAGGTTGTTCATGTTTCCCAGGCAGCTGGCTCCGTGCGCTTGGAAGACTCAGAGAAGTACCTATCTGAGCAGCGTGGAACATCCGGCACCTCGGAGAGTTTACCCCTAAAGGCCCAGGGCACGTAAAAGAAAGCGAATGCTGTGAAGCTCATCTTTTGGAAAGGAGGCCCGAGGCACATGAAGCTCATCTTGTTGGAAAAGGCCAGTGCATGTGAAGAAGGCGAATGCACAATGAAGTGAAAGCGAATGCACATGAATGAAAAGCGAATGCACTGTAAGAAGCTCATCTTTTGGAAAAGGCCCAGAGCACGTGAAGAAAGGCGAATGCTGTGAAGCTCATCTTTTGGAAAAGGCCCAGAGCACATGAAGAAAGCGGATGCCTGTGAAGCTCATCTTTTGGAAAAGGCCCGAGCCTGTGAAAGCGGAATGCACCTGAAGCTCATTCTTTTTGGAAAGGCCCGATGCACATGAAGAAAGGCGAATGCACTGTGAAGCTCATTCTTTTTGGAAAAGGCCCAAGGCACATGTGAAGAAAGGCGACAGCCTATGAAGCTGTCGGCTTCAGGAAAGGGCCGGAGCCCGTGAAGACCCAGCCGCCCGTGAAGCTTGTTTCCCCACAAGAAGGCCGGGAACTGTATGAAGAGAATAAGCACTTTATTAGCTTCGCCCATACAAACACTCTCACGTAATAATGAGTTGGGGCTGTACGCCCCCGGGCCTCGGGAGTGCAGCCTCAGGCCACAGAGGCTCCCTCAGGCTTCTCCGATGGCAGCGCTTAGCTCAGCGGCTGGTGAGAAGGCGTCAAGAACTAGACTAGGTGCGGACGGCTGACTTTTTCATTGCTTTTCTGCGGTTGACTAATTATTCCCATTTGGAGTTTTATCGAAACTACTAGCCCTTTTTTTGGTGGTGGTTCTTCAATCTGTTCGCACTCCTGCCTCGATATCTCTTGCGTGGGGGCTCGTGAGGCAGAAGCCTCGAGGAGCCCAGCGGCGTTCCTGCTATGGCTCAAGTTTTCCGACCCTGGTCACAGTTTGGCAGCACCCCTCGATAACCATGCCTCACAGGGCAACTGCTTGGCGTACAGATCTGGATGGTGTCCTTGACCAGCTGGGGATTCACTGCGAATGAGCGCCTGGCCGAAGAAACGATGTCGGAGATAACAAAAGCAGTACAACAATTAATGGCGTTAACCCTAGCGGCCCCGCGGGGCGCACATTATTGTGCCTTTTGCGCGGGAGAAAAGAAAGGAAAAGGATGAAGCGGGTGAAGCCGCCTACTGTCGGCTCTCTTGGAAGCCTCGAGCCGCCTCCCGGAGCTCAAGGCGGACTCCCCTCAGCTTCACGGGGCATGGCGACAAGCTGACCGCTGCCACCCCCCCAAGCAAGCCTTGGTAGCGTGGAGGCTGGCAGTGACATGCTGCTAGAAGAATCACCATCGATGAAGAGCTGGTGGGCGTGAGGAGTGTGGGCATCGCTTCGCCGCCCATGCCTGCCCTCTGCCACACCGGGGCTGGAGTCCTCGACGCGCGGTCATCGTCTTGAGGCAGCACCACATCTGCGACCGTGCTTCCCGAACACCCACGTAGAAAGGTGGGCGTCGCCCGTCGATGCTTAAGTGCACGAGACCACCGTGGCCGAAGACCACCAGCGGCGTGGCCAATGATCACCGGGCCAGCGAATTGAAACAGGGTTCCTGCATCGGAGACCTCGAAGAAGCCCACAAAGCCCGGCTGCAGCAGCCATCTGCACAGGCGAGAGAGCCCTCCGAGCCATCCCAGGAACTCACCCAGAGGAAGCAGGGAGCTGAAGCCGGACCTGGGCGGCTCCTCCGCCCTCACCATGTGAACTCGGCGGCCTGACATGGAGGCGCGGACCTCCGGGGGCCCAGGCCGGAACGCCCCTAGAGCCTGACCAGCCAGCTCATCGCCCATGCCTGAAGCCTCCCACGACGACCAGCGAGGGACGCCGTGGGTAGCCACGGGATGCTGCGAGGCGACCTCGACCAGCTTAGGCGGAGGAGAGGAAGACTTCGACGGACGGCCCTTCCCTTCTCTCGGCCGAGAACTTCCTTGGTGGAGCCATGGAGAAGAAGGAGAGACAAGAAAGGATAGGCCCCGGAAGAGGCGTAGCCGTTCCGTGCCTATACCTCGCGAAGGCCAGCAAATCGACCTCCGATCACGGTAATCGCGACCAACTCTGCATCTGGAGGACTTATCGAATCCAGGCGATTCTTAGAGGCATCATCAGGAGAAGCGATGCGCGCAGCGTCAATCAACACGCCGCAGCGTCGCCCAGAATCCATGAGCTGTTAGGGCCAGCGGCGCTTTATGCTGCCTTCGCCTCTCTGCTCGGCCAAGTTACCGGTAGCGCCGTGGGCCGGGGAGCTCTTGTCGGTGTTGCAGAGCAGGGGTCCCAGAGACTTGCCTGCACACCGTGGCTTGTGGCGTGGCTCGAGGAGGCCGGGCGGCCCATCTTCATCAGCATAAGCTCAAGACCCTCGCGAGAGCCAAGCCTCATGGCGGACGACGAACTTCCTCGAGCCGCGGCCTCGTCGAGCTGGCTCATGAGGGAGGAGGAGAGTTCAAGGCGAGGTACCTGCGAGATGCGTTCCTGCTGCAAGCCATGGCGACCAAAGAGGCGCGATCAGGCGCCCGACCCTTTCGATGTCCTCCTTTCTGTTTGGTGCAAAGCAAGCAAAGCGAGGCCGAGACATCAAGCAAAGGCACCCGTTTGGTGCAACAAGACCAAAACCAGCCCCAAGCGGCTCGAAGGAGTCATCGTGGAGCCCAAGCAGACGTCATCACGAGCCTTTGGCGGCGAGGACCAACTTTAGTCAGGATAAGCCTTACGGCTGTTCCCCTTTAAAGCGGCCAATTGTTGGCGCCCTTCCGCTCAATATTTGGGAAGAGGCCAGGGCATTCGCCTATAAATAGGAGTAGCCACCCACGGGGAGTAGAGGGATCTGGCATGCTGGATCGAGAGAAAAGGCAGAGACCCGATCCTCAAGCTAAGCGGTGAACACCACCCGGCCATTCATCCACCCACTGAAACAGACCCTCCACGAGGCTGTTCTTCCTTCGCCTATTCTTCATCGGCCCAGAGGGCAATCCACCACACCACAAACTAGAGTGAGGGTGTTACACCTAGCAGTGGCCCGAACAAAATATAAATCTTGTGTCTCTTGTGCTGTTCCATTGGTATTTAGGTCCCTGCTTGATTCGGTGAGGTCTGCGAGACGGTGGAGGTTGGATCTCATGGCGCACCCAGTGTTCGAACCTCAAAGGTGCTGCGGAACCGATCTCGACAGCCGCCCGTTAGGTTGTCCGGATCGCGGGGCGAGAGACCAAGTGAGTGAGGGCTACGTGACCAGGTTAGGCTCTGAGTCGCGATGCTCGGGAGTCCCCGCCAGCGGCTGAACAGACCTCCGTACCATTACGTCACGAAGTGCTCGGGAGGCGCGGCGACCAATTCAGAGGACTTGGCGGTGGCGTGCACTAGGTGTGACCTGGCGTGGCCCCATGCCCAGCCCCTGGCGTGACTCTCCAGAGGAAAGTGTTGCGATGAGGCGGACGAGCTGGCGGCTCCACGAGGTTGATCGGCCATAGGGCCGCCCTCGGTTGTTTATCGACAGCGGCGTAACGTAGGCGCTTCACGCACTTGCCTGGCATAGCTGCTCCTCGACCATGTCGGCGCGACATGGAGCATGGTGCTTCCTTTGGTGCGTGGGTGGTGGCTCCTCTGGTGAGCCCGAGAGCTCTTACAGCCCGCCACGCGCGTGGCTTGCATGGCAGGGCTGGGCAGTGTGCAGGGAACTACCGTGAGCCGGTAGCGGGACTCCACGAGCCCTACCTCAAAGCGGGTTGTGCTTGAATTTGATTCTTGACACTTGTGATGGCCACAGCATAGAGATGGTTAGGCAACCTGTGCGAATGAATCTCTGAGGTTATCACATGAAGAAAGCCAACACCGGCGACCACCGGAGGTGGCGTGAGCGAGGCCGACGACCAGGGAGACGAGCTTCGGTCGTTGGGTTTGCTCGGCGATGCAGGGACGGACCCGAGCACGGACGTCGTGCCCATACTTCTCATGCGAAAATACTGAAGAAAGACAACTGGCGCGCGGCTCCCGTGGTGACGAGGCACCGAGTCGCGTGCCCTGGCTCATCCACTCGCGATTAGCTCATACGAGAACAAGTAACCAAGGGCCATGGGAGGGGACGTACATGGGAGCTGGCCCGTGAGCCAGAGCTCAGCCTCTTGGGTTTAGCGACGCTGCAGGGACGGACCCGAGCACAGATGTCGTGCCAGTCCTTAATCATGAGGCGGTCGTGGGCGGGTTTGCAATTGCGTACGGCATTCATGGTATCAAAGTACCGGACAGGCAGATAATAATCACAAAGCTGCTCATGGGAGGGGGTAAAGCTAGTCCTGATAGATGCAAGAACGATACATGTCGCAGGGACAGGCCCACGCCGCCTGGGGATGATGCAGCCAGGCGCCCCTGAATAAGCGGAGAAATGTAACTTTGGCACCGTTCTTTGAAGAGGTGTTAAATAGTGCTGAAGCGTGCTAAAAAAGTCGCTCCTCACGGCGAGCTGGGTCACCCGAGCCTCGGGAGGCTCACGGAGAGCTCGAGGCTACGTGAAGAACCATTGCCACCTCACCTAGGACCATGTGAATGCTTGGCCTCTAAGCCTCGAGAATGCTCCATAGGCGATCTTTGGAAGATGTAACAACCGCGTTCGGTAAGCCAAAGGGCATGCAAACATAGATGTGAGGGCCCTCACACCGTCGATGTCACGATGGCCAGCGCTCTGGGGATGTGGCTCTATTGAGCCACGGAATGTGTGGCCGGTCGCGCTCGTTGTCCTCGCCCGGGATAAGGAGGCGGCGCGCCGTGTGGTAAACAGCGGTCGGTGCGCGCGCAGCTCTCGTCTCTTGATGCTCCTCGGTCGTCTTGGTGATGAACTCCTGAGCACTCGGCACCCTGTGCCTTGTGCCCTCGTGAGGGAAACGTGCGATGAAGCACGCCTCCATGTGGTGCCCGAGCGCCTCCCTTGTGACATTAGCTAAGTCAGAGGCCCTCCAGAAGAGAGCCCCCGAGCCCAGCCTGAGGAGGGCGCCGGGCGTGCCTTCCTATGCGAGAGAGAGGCGCCCCATCCGTGGGCGCAGGTCCTGAGGTGGTGCCGCTAGAGAAACCACTCTCCTGAGGCTCTTGGCAGAGCAGCTGCTTCTTCTTTTTGGGGACAGCCTCAGGAGGGTAGATGGCGCCTTTGTTGTCTGGGTTCTCGACCGACGCGGCCTGGTAGGCGTGCTCGAGAGAGCACACCGCGTCCTTCTCCTCGCAGGCAATGGTGATGATGTGGGGGTTCCCTGGCATCTTGAGGACGTTGTAGCCATGATGGCTCACCGCCATGAACTTGGCCAGGGCTGGATATCAAAGGATGGCATTGTACGGGAGGCGGATGTGGGCAACATCGAAGTCGATGAGCTCGGTGTGGTAGTTCTCGCGCTAGCTGAAGGTGACAGGGAGGCGGATCTGCCCTATTGGGGTGGTGGAGCCGTTAGTCACTCCATAGAAAGGCTTGGTGGGCTGCCGCTGATCATATGGCACTTGGAGGCGGTCTAACATATCGATGGAAAGAACATTGAGCCCCGCACCACCGTCGATTAGGGTCTTGGTGACAAGGGCGTTCTTTGTTGATAGGCCGAGTAAACGCTCGGGAGGCGCGGCGGTTACGCCGCCTTGAGCTGGTCGGACGAGATGAAGGTGATGGTACACTTGGACCACCTGACTGGACGTGTGGCCTCAAGCCTGGGGATGGCCGTGTTCACCTCACGAGCGAACTGCTTGAAGATGCGCTGAGAGGCGGGGGCCTGAGCACCACCCAAGATGCAGGAAATGGTGCGTGGCTCCTGGAAGACCCCAGCCCCCTCGTCCTGGTGGTTCGTTCCTTCTTGGTGGTGGCAGCAGCGGAGGGAGGCTCGCATTGCCCTGAGGACGGTCCTCACAAGGCTGATCCCTCCAGGCACCCTCGTGAGGCTAGCCCTGCCAGTGGTCCTCACGAGGCTGGTTGCGCCACTCCTGGCGGGGGCCGCGGTCGTCCCAGCGTCCTCCACTTCGGCCTCCTCCGCAACCGTAGCCCCGATCATTGCGCTCGGGACGTCGACCGAGGTGCCCATCGCGGATGGCCCTGGGCTCTTGACAGTCATTGGTGTTGTGGTTGTGTACGTTGCGGAAGACGTAGAATGGACGGCTGCCCTTGGATGACTCTGGGTGGTCACAGCCGTGCTTCATCTCTGGTTCAGCCGCAAGCAAGGCAGCCCCCTTGTGCTTCACGTCCTTGGCCTTGGTCTTCTTGTCTTACGGGTCGGCGGGCTGGGCTTCGAGGAGGGCGCCCTTCACGGGCTCTCGCGCATAGTTGCCATATTGAACATCTCGAGCTGCGCGCGGGTCCTCATGGATGGTGAGCTCCTCCTTCATCTTGACATCACGGGCGCCATCGGAGAAACGCCGAGATGATAGCCTCGTCCGAAACCTTGGAATCTCGGGGCGAACCTTGTTCAAGCCTTTGGATGTATACGCGAGGTCTCCCCATTTGTTGCTTGATCGCCTAGTCACCCGTGGCAGGAGGCGGTCGTGATACCCTCGAAGTTGGCGACAAAGCTTCGCGCATCTCACCCAGGAGAAAGGTCGATCCAGCGGGCAGGTTCAAGGAGCCGCAGTGGCCTTTGCTTTAGAGCCATGGGAAACCAGTTCGCCATGACTTTCTCGTCCCCGTTGGCTGCCTCGATGCTCAGCTCATAGAGCTGCAGGAACTTCGCAGGGTTGGGGGTGCCGTCGTAGCACGGAGGTAGGTCGGGTTTGAACTTGCCCGGCCAGACGAAGCTGCACAACTCGGGAGTGAAGGCTTGGCAGCCCGCGGTGGTCACGGGAGCCTGTCGTGGAGGTGGAGCCTGGTCTTGGCGCTCATACGCCGCCACATGACGAGCAGCGCCGCAGTCTTGGCGTGGTGGTCTTTGGGCGCGGAGCATCTTCTCGGCAGCTGCTGGACCTCCTGGCAGCTTTCTTTTTTGTGGCTGGGCATGCACGGCGAATCCGCCTTAGGGTCGCGCCTTGAGTGCGAGATAGCGTCTTGGCCAGGGGAGGTGGCGGGCGCTCCATGGGCTCGTCGCCCTTTGACAAGTGCGGTAACAAAAAGGGCCAGTGCGGGAGAGCCCCTAGCGGCGCTGACAAGCTCAGCGATGCGGTCCAGCCAGTCTTTGTAGAAGTCGTTGACGGGGCGGTAGTGCAGGAGCTCGCACGCCATGAGCAGCGCACCCTGCGCGTCCGCCGGCTCGTGACAAGCGTGAGACAACGAGCCAGCCAGAGTCAGCGATGGGGTGGCGGTGCGTCCGTCCCGCCGCATGGAGGGGTGCAGCGATGAAGCTTGTTGTTCGTGCCCCGCCGGGCCGGTGGCAGCGTGGGGCGGTGATGGAGAAGCGGAGAGGCCCGCCCGGCAGCACTTTATTTGGGCGTGCAGGCGGCGAGGCGGCTCGATGCTAAACGCGAGGTCGTGACATCAACCATGGAAAGCGATGGAAGCGGCGGCGGACCGACCGGCGGAAGAGTAACCGGCGCACCCTACAGGCGCAAAATGTCGGTTAGGGGTTCCGCGAGACCCTTGAGGGTTCGAACTCAGGGGTGCGTCTGAAGAACTCTCCCTCGATCTGCTTGCTTTCGGTGATTCCGCCCTAGCTCAAGCGAACCCAAGGACAGAGTGTCGGCGTCACAGGAATGGGAGTCGCCAGACTTGCCTGCAACCCAGGCCGTGGCTCCACGGCTGACCTGTCCGGCCCATCTTCACCAACAAACACTCAAGACCCTCGCGAGCCAAGCCTCATGGCCAGACGATCTAGAACCTCCTCGGGGCGGCCTCACCAGGCTTGCTTTCGTGAGGGTGGAGAGATCAAGGCAAGAGGCACCTCGTGAGGTTCTTGTGATGTAAGCCATGACCCGGCCCAGGGCTAGGCGGGCGCCCGGGAGGAGGTGCTGTCTTGTGTGTCCTCGTTCCTCTTTGGTGCAAAGAAACTGGCAAAGCATGACGAGGAGTCGGCGTCGGGAAAATGTTTCCATGCTCGATGCCAGAGACCAAGACCAGCGGAGACGGCAGGATGGAGGTCACCGTGGAGCCAAGGCAGGCGTCATCACGAGCCTTTGGCGGGCGAAGACCACCTTTAGTCGAGGATAACTGTACTAGTTGTCTCCCTTCAAAATTGGCGTTGTGGCATCCCTTCTCGCCTAATATTTGGGAGAGGACCAGGGGCCTCTATAAATGGACTAGCCACCACCATAGGATGAAACTCATCTTGGATTGGACCCATTCCATCCTCCACATCCACAAGCTCACCAACAACAGAGCACCTCTCCTCGGGAGGTTGTTCTTCCTTGTAAATGTTCATCCTCGCCGAGAGGCAATCACCCACACCACCTTTGGGTAGGTATTACACCACATGGGTGGCGGAACCGATATAAACCTTGTGTTCCTTGTTACATGTAGTTCGACCACGCTAAGCTTTGAGATCGCGATGAGGCGTGAGCTAGGGAGAGAGATCTTCGTCGCACAATGTTGAACCTCAAGGGTTTGCGGAACCCGAAATCCGACACTTAGCGTGCGGTAGAAGGCTTGAAGCCTTCCTCCATACGACCAGCTCCTTTGCTCCACCACCACCATGGCAGACGCTCGTCGAGCCCACGCCGAGTGTCGGGCCGCCCTCGCCGCCCGTGTCGCTCACACATCTCCTATCGGCGGGCCTCCCCGTCGTTCTCCGTCCCGCCTCCGCGCCGCCCTGGTCCGGCGAGAAGCGAGCGAGACGTCCTCGTTGCACCCTTACATGCGGCGGGATAGCACCTACCGCCACTCCATCGCCGACCCAGCGGCGGCTCATCGTCTCACGCTCACCGCGCTCCACAGACGCGTAGGCGCCTTGCTCATAGCACGAGCTCTGCGCTACCGCCCGATCGGCGACCTCTATGAGGACTGGTTGGACCCGCGCCGAGCTCATCGGCTCAGCTGAGAGCTCCCCATGCCATCCCTCGCTGCCTACGCCCTCACTTGTTGCGGCGATGTAGCTCATGAACAACTCCACCACCTCTGCACCAAGGCGGTGCTCTGGCGTAAGCGCCCTCCCCCACCCGGCATGACCCACCACGTCCAGGCGCCACCTTGAGAAGAAGCTACAAAAAGTTCCCGGCCGCAAGAGAATGCTCCCGCTCCGGCGCCACCACAACAAGACCGTGTCCGCTGAAGCGACTGTCTTGCGGACACCAAGGCGAAACCCCACCTGCGCAAGGGCCCGGTGGCCTAGCAGGCTGCCGCGCCTTCACTCTGAGCTGCGTGGCATCGTGCGGTCGGGCAAGTTCAAGCGGATCTGCCTCCTCGCTATGGCGGCACCCCGACCCTCGGAGTTCACGCAGCTCTCTGAGCTGAGCATCGGCTGACCAATATGCCAGAGAAAGTCATGGCGAACTGGTTCCCCATGGCTCTCAGGGTATGCCCACTCGTGGCTCTGAACATGCCCGGGCTCGATTTCCTCACTGGGATGAGATCGCGCGACAACCGTCGCCAACTTCCGGGCACTTTCGCGGCCGCTCTCGGCCGTGTGTGACTGCACGCATCGAGCAACAGCAGGATAGACCTTGTAGAAGTACATCCAGGCGCTTCAACGCGTTCGTCTCAAGATCCCCAAGGTGACGAACGAGGCCATCATTTCAGCATTTTACGATGGTGTCGCGATGTCAAGATGAAGGAGGAGCTCGCCATCCACGAGGAGTTATGCGGCTACGGAGCTGTTCAACCTAGCGACCAAGTGCGCAGAAGGCTGAGGAAGGCGCCTTTCCTCTCGAGCTCGGCTACCGGCCGGAGAAAGAAAGCCAAGGCCAGGGCGTGAAGCGTAAGGGGGTGGCTGTGCTGGCGGTGGAGCCTGACCTTGAAGCGGCGGGACCATCCAGTCGTCCAAACAGCCGTTAGTTCTGCGCCTTCCTAGCGTACACAGCCACAACCTGCTTGTTGGCGAGCACTCGGGGCTATTCCGAGATGGGCAACCCGGTCGGCGCTTCGAGCACAGCGACGAGGCTCTGATCGAGGAGGAGGGCCGAGGCGGAGGGCGCTGGGATGATCGCAGCCCGCCAGTGAGTTCCACCGGCCTCGCGAGGACATTGCTGGCAGGACCAGCCTCGTGAGGCGCATGGAGGGATCAAGCCTCGCGAGACCGCCCTCGAGGCCTGCTGGTCTTCCTCCTTGCCGCCCGCCACCAAGAAGAGCAGCGGCCACCATCGGGGCGAGGGCTGGGGCTTCCGGGAACCGCATGCTATCGCTTGCATCTTGGGCGGAGCTCAGGCCCTAGCATCTCAGCGTATCTTCAAGCAGTTTGCTCGCGAGGTGAACGCAGCCCTTCCCAGGCTTGAGGCCACGCGCCCTCTTAGGTGGTCCAAGTGCGCCATCACTTTCAGCTCGGCGGACCAGCTCAAGTGCGTGGCTACTGCTGGTGCTCTCCCGAGGCTCTGCTCACCCGTCATCAGCAACGTACAAGTCACCAAGACCCTCATCGACGGCGGCGTAGGGCTTAATGTCCTATCTGTCAAGACATTCGACCGCCTCCAAGTGCCATCGACAGCTTGGCCTACAAGCCCTTATCGGGGAGTATTTGTGGCTCACCACCCGATAGGGTAGGTAAATCTCCTGTCACCTTCGGACAACGCGACAACTACCACACCGAGCTCATCGACTTCGACGTCGCCCACATCCATCTGCCGTACAATGCCATCCTCGGGTATCCAGCCACAGCCAAGTTCATGGCATGACCCTGCAGCTAGCGTCCTCAAGATGCCGGAAGCGGCGGGATCATCACAGTCCCTGCGAAGAAAGAGATGCGGTGTGCTCCCTCGAGTCGCCTTCAAGCCACGGCAATCGAAGACCCGACAACAAGGCACCATATACCTCTGAGGCCATCCCCAAGAAGAAGAAAGCAACTTCTCCGTACAAGGCCTCGGAGTGGCGCCTCTAAGCGGTGCCACGTCGGGGATCGGCGCCCGCTTTGGGCGCCTCCCTCCCGCATAGGAAAGCGGCTGCGGAGCGTCTCTGGCGACCTAAGAGACCAGGCATCGAGGAGTTCATCGCCAAGCGGTCTGGCCCAGAGATGGAGAATGGCGGTCCTCAAGGAACCGCACTCGGGGCGCTTGGCCTTCCACCCCCCGCCTCACGAGCCTCCGTTCCGAGGTTCGGTCTGGCGAGAGATGGAGGCGCCACTGGACCCCAGAGCCTCTGAGGTGGCTCATGAGGAGCAACCGTTAAGCCATGCATCTTCAGCTTCCCCAACATCCCCGACAAGCGGAACCGGTGAAATTTTCCAAGTTTATTTAGCTGGGGCGCCCCGGGCTGCATCATTCCCAGGCCGCGTGGGTCTGTCCCTGCGGCATGTATCCTTTGAGGTCTTTAACTTACTCTACTGGGGGCGCCCCTCGGGCTGCATCATCCCCAGGCCGCTCAGGTCTGACCCAGTGGCATGTATCATTCTCGATTTACCAAAGCTAGTTTGCTTTCCATGCATAATCTATCTATGGTTATTACCGCTTGATTATCACCCACCACGGGAGCAGGCGCGATCCCTTTCTTCGGATCGCCGCGCCAGAAGGCTGAGCGCGGCGTACGTGCTTGGGTCCGTCCCTATAGCATTGATAAATCAGCGGCTGAGCTCATGCGGCGGGCGAGTCCGTTCACGTCACCTCCACGGGTCGTTGGTGGCAACCTTCTCATGCGATAACCTCAGGAGATTCATTCGGCGCAGGTTGCCTAACCATCTCGCAGTCCACCGCAGTCAACAAGAACCAAGACCAGGCGCAACCCGCATTGAGGTAGGGCCTCGTGAGTCCCGCACTGACTCACGAGTGCCCAGACACACCTCGTCTAGCCCGGCCGTGCAAGCCACGTGTCAGGGCGGGGCTGTACACGCCCCCGGGGCTCCACTCAGATGGAGCCCTCACCCACGTACCAGTGGAAGCACCATGCTCCGCACTGGCAGTTGACACTGCCGAGGAGCAGCTATGCCCATGCAAGTGCAGAAGCGCTATGCTCCACGCTGGTGATAAACAACTAAGGATGGCCCCATGGCCGTATCAACCTCAAGGAGCCTCTAAGCTCAGTGGCTGGCCTCATCGCAACAGCTCCCCTCGGGAGAGTCGCGGGAGGGGGCTGGGCACGGGGGCTATGCTCGGGTCACGCCCAAGCATACGCCGCCCCACCAGGTCCCTCGGGCCTGGTCATCGCGCGCCCTCCCGAGCGGAGCCTCAGCGAGGGAAAAGGTATGAAGGTCGTTTGAGCTTCAAGGGGGACTCCTGAGCATCGCGAATCAGGAGCCTAACTGGCCACGTAGCCCCTCACCCCTTGGTCTCGTCCTGGTGATCCAGACGGCCCAACGGTTGCTGAGGTATGCGCGGGGTCGAGCCCTGCCGACGTAGAACACTAGACCTATTCTTGCGTCTCCTTTCTGTAAGCTGTTTGCACATCAAGGGGGACTCCTGAGCATCGCGACTCAGGAGCCTAACTGGCCACGTAGCCCCTCACCCCTTGGTGTCATCCTGGTGATCTGGACGACCCAACGGCGGCTGAGGTATGGGCGGGGTCAGGACCTACCGACGTAGAACGTAAAGCAAACGTGAAGGAAATCACAAAATCTCAAGAAAATATTACAAGACATATTGTTGTCCCGATACCAAACGCATGTTTAAACGCCTCCACGAGGCATGGTGCATATTGCAGAAGCTAAACAGGAAAGGAGCCGCCAGCAAGTCATCTCGTCTTCCCCGGACGCTGCCGTCGCCCGCAAGGGATGCTTCTTCCATGGCGGCGTTTCCCTCACCTGCACCACCCGCCGGAGTTGCAGGATCAGCAGCACCATGATTTGAGGGTGCGGGATCGAAGGTGCGGAACCTCTTCAGCAGGGCCTCCACCTGACCCTTCACGGCTTCGACAGCAGCTGCGCAGTGCTCGGCTTCCACGGGCTCCAGCAGCTCGTCAAGATGGGCGGTAGGATCGCGAAGATGGAGGTGGCTGAAGACGCACGTCAACGCGGCTGAGGAAAGAATGTGGTCTTCTCCCTCTGCCAAAGGGCCGATACCGCTCACGACTTCCTCAAGCGCCGCGACCAGATAAGGAAGTAGTTGGGTGGGGCTGTAATGCCCCGGATTCGATGTGCCAGGTGTCCGTCAGTTATTCGTCGTCGTTGCCATGTCATTTGCTTGCGTGTTGCACTTTGCCATGTCATCATCTGCATTTCATATCACCATGTCATTTGCTCGCGTGTTGCACTTTGCCATGTCATCATCTGCATTTCATATCATGTCATCATGTGCATTTCATTTTGCATACGTGTTCGTCTCATGCATCCGAGCATTTTCCCCGTTGTCCGTTTTGCAATCCGGCACTCCTATGTCCCCCGGTGCCCCTTTTACCTCTTTTAGGTATGCGGGTGTTAAGCGTTCTCGGAATGGCCCGAGGTTTGCCAGCGGCCTTGGTATAGCACCGATGAACCGCTGTCAAGTTTAGTGTCATTTGGAGGTCGTTTGGTACTCCAACGGTTAACCGGGTAACCGCAAAGGCCTCTTTTGTATGCAGCCCAACACCCCTTTCAAAGTGGCCCAAAACCCAGCAAACTCCCCTCCATGCTCTCGGTCGTTCGATCACAATCGTGTGGGCGAAAACCGCACCTCATTTGGAGTCTCCTAGCTCCCTATGCCTATATAAACGTCTCCCCCTCTCCATTTTCGGATCCATTTTCCCCCGAAACCCTAGATTTTCCCCTCGCGCCGCCGGACGCTTCTTCCCCCGCCGATGGACATGTCCGCCGCCGCCGTCCGCCCTCTCCCGCGCCGCCATGTGGCCTCCTGCGCCGCCCGCCGCCAGCCGCCCGAGCCAGGCAGGCAGCCCGCCCGGCCCAACGCCCCGCGCTTCCGGCTCGCCCGCGCTGCCCTTTCGCCAGCGTAGCCGCGCCACGCCAGCGCCCGCCGCGCGCCAGCGCCTCCGTCGGCAGCCGCCGCCCGTCGCCGCCCGCCGCGACGCATCGCCGCCCGACCCTGCCCGCGCCGCCCAGCCGCCCGGCCCTCGCCGCCCGGCCCCTCGCCGGCCAGCCGCCGCCCCCGCCTCGCCGGAGACCCCGCCGGCCCCGGATCCGTCGCCCGCATCCATCTCCGGCGAGATCCCGGCCGTCCTCGTCGTCCGTGCCATGAGGTTGACTTTTCCCCCTCCAAATCCACTAAGTCCCCGATCTGCTATTATTTTTCATGCATTTTCATCGCATCATATCTCTGCATCCGTAGCTCCGTTTTGGGCGTGTAATATGTTGCTTTGCGTCATTTACATTTGAGCTCATCTTGATGCCCGAAATGTTGTTAGAAGAGGGCTATGTGATGTTAGTTTCTGATTCTTATCAGAACATGCACTTTTGTCATTTTTGCCATGATTGATGTGTGCACCCTATGGACTTGAGTCCTATATGTGTTTTGTAATATGCCATGCCATCTTTACAGGGGTGTATGCCATGTATTTTTGTGATCTCTGTGGTGACTAGCACAAGCATGCAAACTAGGCTTCATGATGTTGCTGATTTCAGCCCTGTTTTGCTGATATTTTCATGCCATGTTAACTTGATGCTACCGAGAGATCCATGCATATTTTGAGATACTTCAGTAAGGATGTTTTGTTATAAATGTCTTGCTCTACCCATCCATGCCCTTGTTTGCAATTATGGAGTGCCATAGCTTGAGTAAATCGAGCTCTACTTTTGCTATAAAATGTTTCCTGGCAGGTTGTTTACATGTTCAATTTTGCCAAGGTTGTTGTAGTTGATCCTTGTATTCTATGATGTTGTTCTTGCCATGTATAGCTTCTATGACATGTCTTCTTACTGTGAGTTGCCTTGCCATGCCATTTATTGCTCTGTAGTGAGTGGTTCAAGCTCACCAACATGCCTACTCATTGTTGTTCCTGCCATGTTCAAATCTGTAATATAACTTGCCATGTTTACATGGGTGCCATCATATCTTCTAATCCTTTTTGGCTCATGGTCAGTAAAAGAATTTTGTTATATGAATTTATTAGATTCATGCCATGCCTTTGTTTTCCATGATAAGTTCCTGTAACATGTCGTTTGATAGCTCTAAACATTGCAACTTTGATGTTATTTACGCTAAAATGCAAACTGTTATTATTTGCAATCTTGCCATGTCATTTGAGCATGTTCTAGTGATTTCTGGAGATAGCTCAGTGTTCATGTTTTGTCATGCTTTACCTTTACATCATGCCCATGCCTTTTGTTATTACGTTGAGGTCCTGTAGATTGTTTTTTTCATGCTTGCAATATGCCTAGTTGTTGTTTTGGACAGCTTGTCTTTTTAACTTGTATTGTGTGTATGTGTTGAACCGTTGCTCCGTTTTGAGTGTGCTCTATATGAAACTTGCTTGATTTTGCATTTAGTTTCATATTATTATGTTGCATCCTTGTTTTGAGGTGTTTGCTTGATGTTTATATGCATTTTGCATCAATGCCATGTTTAATCTTGTTTTGCTCATATCTTCTAGGCCGTAGCTCCGAATTAAATGAACTTTATATGTAACTTGACTAGATTTTCGTGTAGATCGTCGTGGTGCATCTTAACTTGCTGTTTAACAACTTGAACATAAGGTTTATTCAGATCTGGACCAATTTCGAAATTTACATATCAGGACTTACCAGAATTGTTATATGTTGTTTCCGGCCTCATTTAAACTTGCCTTGATGTGTTGCTCTTGTTTGCATCATCCCTTGCCATGAGTAGCTTCGTGTAGCTTTGTCATTCATCATGCTTGGTTGTGCATCATGCCTTGTTCATGTGTGGTGTGTTTACCTTGTTGTGTGCTTCTTCTTGTTAGTTCCTGTTTCGTTGCGATCGTGAGGATTCGTTCGTCTTCGTGGCTTCATCTTCTTCATGGACTCGTTCTTCTTCCTTGCGGGATTTCAGGCAAGATGACCGCTACCCTGGATCTCACTACTATCATTGCTATGCTAGTTGCTTCGTTCTATCGCTATGTTGCGCTACCTATTACCTGTTCCTCAAGCCCCCCAAATTGCCATGTCAGCCTCTAACCTTTTGCACCCTTCCTAGCAAACCGTTGTTTGGCTATGTTACCTCTTTGCTCAGCCCCTCTTGTAGCGTTGTTAGTTGCAGGTGAAGATAAAGTTTGTTCCTTGTTGGAACATGCAGATGTTGTTCCTTGTTGGAACATGTTTACTTGTTGGGATATCACAATATATCTTATTTAATTAATGCAACTATATACTTGGTAAAGGGTGGAAGGCTCGGCCTTATGCCTGGTGTTTTGTTCCACTCTTGCCGCCCTAGTTTCCGTCATATCGGTATTATGTTCCCGGATTTTGCGTCCCTAACGCGGTCGGGTGATTTATGGGACCCCCTTGACGATTCGCTTTGAATAAGACTTTTCGGCAAGGCCCAACCTTGGTTTTACATTTGCCTCACCTAGCCCTTTTCCCTTGGGATCGCGCTCTTAAGGGTCATCTTTATTTACCCCCGGACGGTCGTCTCAAGTGCTGGCCCAAGCGGCGATGTCCGGCGCCCTGAGCAATCGGGGTCTATACCAACCCGACGTCTTGCTCATCCGTGTGCCTGAGACCGAGATATGTGCAGCTCCTATCAGGATTTGTCGGCACATCCGGGCGGCTTTGCTGGTCTTGTTTTATTGCTGTAGAAATGTCTTGTGGCAGGATTCGAGACTGATCGGGTCTTCTCGGGAGAAGAATATCCTTCGTTGATCGCGAGAGCTTATCATGGGCTAAGTTGGGACACCCTGCAGGTATATAACTTTCGAGCCGTGCCAGCGGTTATGTGGCAGATGGGAATTTGTTAATATCTGGTTGTAGTAAACTTGAAGCAAACTCTTCTAAAATACACCAACCGTGTGCGTAACCGTGAGTGTCTCTTTTCGGGGTTGATCGAGAGGAGAACACGGTTTCTGGATTATGTTTGACATAGGCAGGAGTTCAGGATCACTTCTTGATCATTACTAGATGACGACCGTTCCTTTGTTTCTCTCCTCACTCTCATTTGCGTATGTTAGCCACCATACATGCTTAGCTGCTGCTGCAACCTCACCACTTTACCCCTTCCTCTCCCATTTAAGCTTTGCTAGTCTTGATACCCATGGTAATGGGATTCTTTGAGTCCTCGTGGCTCACTGATTACTACACCACCGAGTTGCGGTACAGGTTTGCGATGATCATGATCACGAGGCGATGTTTGCTTGTATTGGAGTTCTTCTTCGCTTCTTCTTGATCGGGGGTTAGGTTCGGTCGGCAGCTGGGCTAGCAGGTGGATGTCGTTTGAGCTTCTGTTTATGTTTCATCCGTAGTGGGATGTTGATCTTGTATATGATGTTGATGTATTCTTGTGGCATTTGTGCCTTATGTATATATCGCCATCTATTATGTAATGTTGATGTAATGATATCCACCTTGCAAAAGCGTTTCAATATCGGGTCTATCCTTGGTGGGACCTTGAGTTCCTTTTGGATAGGGTCGCATATTGGGCGTGATAAGTTAGTATCGAGCCTCGACCGACCCTAAGGCCCCTTGATTGATCGTGTAGTTTGGCCGATGTCGAGTCTAGAAAAACTTTTTGGAGTCTAGTCATATCGGAGAGTAGGAATTCTTTTTACTCCTCAGCCCCTTCGTCGTTCTGGTCATGAATCTTGACGTAGGTGTTTTGAATTACTCCTCTTCCCGTTCAAAATTTTTCTTTAGGATCACGTGGTTAGTGTTGTGAGTTGTCCATCCTCTTTTGTCCGGTGCATTTCTCGTCAAGTCGACTCGAACCTCTTCATCTTTGAGTCCAATCCTCAGTTGTTTTCTTTTCCCGCCCGCCCACCCTTTTCTTCTCGGAACCGGAGTCCGTAATCGAGTATCCATTCTACTCGTGTGAAGTCTTTGCTTTCTTTCCTCAATGATTTCAACGGTGTTTTCTCTTCAAGATATTAATCGTTTTCCCTTCCAAGTTGGCTTTGTTTTCCGCCTCCACCCTTTTCTTCCGGAGCCGAGTCTCTTTGACCATCAATCTCATTAGTATGGAGCCTCTTGAGTCTTCTATCAATCATTTCAACGGTGGTTTCTCGTCTGAGTTCGTCATTCTTCATCTCTTTCTTTTCGGTGGATTCAATTCAAGTTTTTGAGTTGATCACATTCTTTTCCTTGGTTAAAGTGTTTTCCCTGCTTGTTAGCCTCTCGCTTGATTTATCATTCGGAGTTCGGAGGACATCTCAGGAGATTCGCATGTGTTCGAATTAATTCGAGGTTGTCACCTCATTCAAATATTTTAATTGTTCCGGTGCATCATCTATCTATTCAACATCCTTTTTCAACGGAGTTATCTCTTCAGTGGGCTCTAACCCACAGGTCTTTTCCCAGGATCTTACCTGACTCTTCTAATTATTCCGGAGCCATTCCTAATTCTTTTCGGAGTGTGACGTAAGAATGGATCACATCAGTCACATGCCTTTTCCAAGATCAATTCCAAATCATTTCATTGTTGGCTCAACCCTTCCTCTTTTGCATTCTTCCGGAGTACCTCAACAATTTTTGTGGTCTTTCCCGTCGATATTTGAAGGCCGAAGAAGATTTTTTCCTCTAAACCTTGTCCGTCCTCCCGAAGATTCGTGGTCCTAGCTTCATATCATCCTTTCGAATTATTCCGTTTGTCAGATATTCCTTTTCTCACCTATCCGGAGTATGTCAGGAGTTGTTTTTCCATTTCTTTTACCGAAGGTCATCGTTCCAGAAGAATTCTTTGTCCTCACATTTTAGCTACCGTTATCCAATTATCCCGGTGCTTCGTTCAAGTGTTCTTTAATCAGCTCATGATCTCTTTGTTCTTTTGCATTTTAATTCCCTCAAGTATCTCCGTGCTTCTCTAATTCTTCCCGGTGATTCATTCTCTTTCGTCAGTCATTTCCGAATTCTTACGGTGGTTCGTTCAAGATTCTTTTCCTTGTTTATCATATTAATCCATTCGTTCTTTCAAATCCTACCGGTGGTTCGTTCAAGATTCTTTTCCTTGTTTATCATATTAATCCATTCGTTCTTTCAAATCCTACCGGTGGTTCATGAAGACTCTCTCAAGTTTTGTGCCTTACCCCTTAATCCTTTTCAAGAAGAATAAGGAGTATGCAAAATCCATTGTTGGTCATCAATTTAATTTGATGAAGGATAAGCATACAATAAATCTTATTCTTATTTCATACAAATGATTAATCCCTTACTTCGGAGTTTGTTCGTAATGAATAAATTCTAGTTCCAAGTGTTTTAATCTTTTCTTTTCCGGAGTTCAATTATTTCCTCGGCCATCTCGTCGGATCCTCCATCTAATTCACCGCAAGGCTCATCTTATTCTTTCATCCTTCATTCTATCTCATAATCCTTTTGTACCGGAGTTCTTCATGGTGGTTCTTCATGATTTATTTCATTCTTCAAGAGTTCATCAAGATTTTGTTGGTGGAATTCAAGTATCTGTCTTCTCGCGTCTCGAAGTGTAATTAATTCTCCGTATTTTTTGAATTGTAGTTTTGCATTTCTTCGTTCTTCTAAGTTATCCAATTATTTCCGTTTGTGGCTGGTTATCACCTCATAATTTTGAGAGGTTATCCATAAGTCCACAACAATCTTATTCTTTTCGGTGGTGATTTTTTTCTCTACAACTCCATTCAATCCTTCTAAATTCTTTTCATTCAACTCTTTCCGGAGGTCATGTGCTATGTCTTCATCAAGTGTCATTCCATCTTCTGAAGCTCATGTTCTATTCTTTCCTTGTTCAACCGGTGTGCTGCCTAAATCCTTTCAGTCTTATTCGTTTCTTTTCTCATTCTAACCACTCCGGTTAGAACGAGTGCTTTCATAGTCTATCTCATTCCATGAGTTTTCGATTCTCGTCATTTTTGTCGTTCCCCTCTTCTGTTCGTGTGCTCTTGATTCTTTGCCTCTTCTCTCTTGAGTTTTTTTTTCACCTCATCCCTTTTCCCTTCCGTCTCGGTCCTAAGATCTCGGGACGAGATCTCTTGTTAGTGGAGGAGTGTTGTAACACCCCGGATTCGATGCGCCAGGTGTCCGCCAGTTATTCGCCGTCGTTGCCATGTCATTTGCTTGCGTGTTGCACTTTGCCATGTCATCATCTGCATTTCATATCACCATGTCATTTGCTTGCGTGTTGCACTTTGCCATGTCATCATATGCATTTCATATCATGTCATCATGTGCATTTCATTTTGCATACGTGTTCGTCTCATGCATCCGAGCATTTTCCCCGTTGTCCGTTTTGCAATCCGGCACTCCTATGTCCCCCGGCGCCCCCTTTTACCTCTTTTCGTGTGTGGGTGTTAAACGTTCTCGGAATGGCCCGAGGTTTCCCAAGCGGCCTTGGTATAGCACCAGTGAACCGCTGTCAAGTTCGTGTCATTTGGAGGTCGTTTGGTAATCAGCAGTTAACGGGTAACCGCAAAGGCCTCTTTGTGTGCAGCCCAACACCCCTTTCAAAGTGGCCCAAAACCCAGCAAACTCCCCTCCATGCTCTTGGTCGTTCGATCACGATCGTGTGGGCGAAAACCGCACCTCATTTGGAGTCTCCTAGCTCCCTATGCCAATATAAACGTCTCCCCCTCTCCATTTTCGGATCCATTTTCCCCCGAAACCCTAGATTTTCCCCTCGCGCCGCCGGACGCTTCTTCCCCCGCCGACGGACATGTCCGCCGCCGCTGTCCGCCCTCTCCCGCGCCGCCACATGGCCTCCTGCGCCGCCCCGCCCGCCTCGGCCGGGCCAGGCCGAGGGCCCGCCTTGCCAGCCAGCATCCCAGCATATCGGCTCGCCCGCCGCCGCCGCTGCCAGCGCGCCAAGCGCGCCTCTTGCCTCCGTCGATGGCCGCCGCCCGTCGCCGCCTTGCCGTCGTCGCCTGCCCGACCACCAGCGGCGCCGCCGGACTGCCAGCCCGACCCCTCGCGGTAGCCTTGCCCCGCCTCGCCAGCGCCCGCCTCGCTGGGACCCCCGCCGGCCCCCGGATCCGTCGCCCCGCGTCCATCTCCGGCGAGATCCCGGCCGTCCTCGTCGTCCGTGCCATGAGGTTGACTTTTCCCCCTCCAAATCCACCAAGTCCCCGATCTGCTATTATTTTTCATGCATTTTCGTCGCATCATATCTCTGCATCCGTAGCTCCGTTTTGGGCGTGTAATATGTCAAATTGTACGCCTCGACGAGTACATCATTTCATTCCATTGCATCATTTACATTTGAGCTCATCTTGATGCCCGAAATGCTGTTAGAAAAGGGCTATGTGATGTTAGTTTCTGATTCTTATCAGAACATGCACTTTTGTCATTTTTGCCATGATTGATGTGTGCACCCTATGGACTTGAGTCCTACATGTGTTTTGTAATATGCCATGCCATCTTTACAGGGGTGTATGCCATGTATTTTTGTGATCTCTGTGGTGACTAGCACAAGCATGCAAACTAGGCTTCATGATGTTGCTGATTTCAGCCCTATTTTGCTGATATTTTTATGCCATGTAAACTTGATGATACCGAGAGATCCATGCATATTTTGAGATACTTCAGTAAGGATGTTTTGTTATACATGTCTTGATCTACCCATCCATGCCCTTGTTTGAAATTATGGAGTGCCATAGCTTGAGTCAATCGAGCTCTACTTTTGCTATAAAATGTTTCCTGGCAGGTTGTTTACATGTTATTCAATTTTGCCAAGGTTGTTATAGTTGATCCTTGTATGCTATGATGTTTTTCTTGCCATGTATAGCTTCTATGCCATGTCGTCTTACTGTGAGTTGCCTTTCCATGCCATTTATTGCTCTGTAGTGAGTGGTTCAAGCTCACCAACATGCCTACTCATTGTTGTTCCTGCCATGTTCAAATCTGTAATATAACTTGCCATGTTTACATGGGTTTCATCATATCTTCTGATCCTTTTTGGCTCATGGTCAGTAAAGGACTTTTGTTATATGCATTTAGTAGATTCATGCCATGCCTTTGTTTTCCATGATAAGTTCCTGTAACATGTTGTTTGATAGCTCTAAACATTGCAACCTGATGTTATTTCTAATAAAGTCTGAAACTGTTATTATTTGCAATCTTGCCATGTCATTTTGAGCATGTTCTAGTGATTTCTGGAGATAGCTCAGTGTTCATGTTTTCTCATGCTTTACCTGTACATCATGCCCATGCCTTTTGGTATTACGTTGAGGTCCTTTAGCTTGTTGTTTTGATGCTTGCAATATGCCTAGTTGCTGTTTTGGACAGCTTGTCTTTTTAACTTGTATTGTGTGTATGTGTTGAACCGTTGCTCCGTTTTGAGTGTGCTCTATATGAAACTTGCTTGATTTTGCATGTAGTTTCATATTATCATGTTGCATCCTTGTTTTGAGGTGTTTGCTTGATGTTTATATGCATTTTGCATCAATGCCATGTTTAATCTTGTTTTGCTCATATCTTCTAGGCCGTAGCTCCGAATTAAATAAACTTTATATGTAACTTGACTAGATTTTCGTGTAGATCACCGTGGTGCATCTTAATTTGCTGTTTAACAACTTGAACATAAGGTTTATTCAGATCTGGACCAATTTTGAAATTTACATATGAGGACTTACCGGAATTGTTATATGTTGTTTCCGGCCTCATTTAAACTTGCCTTGATGTGTTGCTCTTGTTTGCATCATCCCTTGCCATGAGTAGCTTCATGTAGCTTTGTCATTCATCATGCTTGGTTGTGCATCATGCCTTGTTCATGTGTGGTGTGTTTACCTTGTTGTGTGCTTCTTCTTGTTAGTTCCTGTTTCATTGCGATCGTGAGGATTCGTTCGTCTTCGTGGCTTCATCTTCTTCATGCAGTCGTTCTTCTTCCTTGCGGGATTTCAGGCAAGATGACCGCTACCCTGGATCTCACTACTATCATTGCTATGCTAGTTGCTTCGTTCTATCGCTATGCTGTGCTACCTATTACCTGTTCCTCAAGCCCCCCAAATTGTCATGTCAGCCTCTAACCTTTTCCACCCTTCCTAGCAAACCGTTGTTTCGCTATGTTACCGCTTTGCTCAGCCCCTATTGTAGCGTTGTTAGTTGCAGGTGAAGATGAAGTTTGTTCCTTGTTGGAACATGGAGATGTTGTTCCTTGTTGGAACATGTTTACTTTTTGGGATATCACAATATATCTTATTTAATTAATGCATCTATATACTTGGTAAAGGGTGGAAGGCTCGGCCTTATGCCTGGTGTTTTGTTCCACTCTTGCCGCCCTAGTTTCCGTCATATCGGTATTATGTTCCTGGATTTTGCGTCCCTAACGGTCGGGTGATTTATGGGACCCCTTGACAGTTCGCTTTGAATAAGACTTTTCCAGCAAGGCCCAACATTGGTTTTACCATTTGCCTCACCTAGCCCTTTTCCCTTGGGAATCGCGCTCTCAAGGGTCATCTTTATTACCCCGGACCAGTGCTTCTCCAAGTGTTGGCCCAAACCAGCGATGTCCGGCGCCCCTAGGCAATCAGGGTCTATGCCAACCCGGCGTCTTGCTCATCCGGTGTGCCACGAGACGAGATATGTGCAGCTCCTATCGAGTTTGTCGGCACATCCGGCGGCTTTGCTGGTCTTGTTTTATTCTGTCGAAATGTCTTGTGGCAGGATTCGAGACTGGTCGGGTCTTCCGGGAGAAGGAATATCCTTTGTTGATCGCGAGAGCTTATCATGGGCTAAGTTGGGACACCCTGCGAGGTATAAACTTTCGAGAGCCGTGCCCGCGGTTATGTGGCAGATGGGAATTTGTTAATATCCGGTTGTAGTAAACTTGAAGCAAACTCTTCTAAAATACACCAACCGTGTGCGTAACCGTGAGTGTCTCTTTTGGGGTTGATCGAGAGAGAACACGGTTTACGGGTTATGTTTGGCGTAAGTAGGAGTTCAGGATCACTTCTTGATCATTACTAGATGGCGACCGTTCCTTTGTTTCTCTCCTCGCTCTCATTTGCGTATGTTAGCCACCATACATGCTTAGCCGCTGCTGCAACCTCACCACTTTACCCTTCCTCTCCCATTTAAGCTTTGCTAGTCTTGATACCCATGGTAATGGGATTGCTTGAGTCCTCGTGGCTCACAGATTACTACACCACCATTGCGGTACAGGTTTGCGATGATCATGGCGCGAGGCGATGTTTGCTTGTATTGGAGTTCTTCTTACGCTTCTTCTTGATCGGGGTTAGGTTCGGTCGGCAGCCTGGGCTAGCGAGGTGGATGTCGTTTGAGCTTATGTTTATGTTTCATCCGTAGTCGGATGTTGATCTTGTATATGATGTTGATGTATTCTTGTGGCATTTGTGCCATATGTATGTATCCCCATCTATTATGTAATGTTGATGTAATGATATCCACCTTGCAAAAGCGTTTCAATATGCGGGTCTATCCTTGGTGGGACCTTCGAGTTCCTTTTGGATAGGGTCGCATATTGGGCGTGACAGGGGCCCTCGTCGTCGGTAGCCAGCGGCTCCTCCAAGCCCTTCTCTTAGAGTGACCGCAGTGCCGTGCGAGCCTTCTCCTCGAGGGACTTGAAGGCCACGCGATCCTCAGCCAGGACCTTCGCCTTGGCGTCAAGCTCGGCCTTCTCCGCCTCCATCTTCCGCTTCAGCTTCTCCAGCCGGCTGCGCTCCGCGGCCTGCGCCTTCGCCAACTGCTCCTGCTCGGCATCGCGATCCCTGACGGCGTCCTCCCGTAGCTTCATCTTCTCCTCCTCCGCCTGGCCGCCTCGCACCTCAGCCGCATGCTCATTGCGCATTGTCTCCAGCTCGGCCTCCAGCGACTGGCAGCGATCTTGGGCGGCTCTGGCATCCTTCAGCGCAGCTTCGCGGGCAGCCATAGCTTGGGCGATAGCTTGCTTGTCCTTCTCAGTATCCATTGCAGCCTGGCTCAGCGCCGCTCGGATGGCCATGTCAGAATGGAGCCAGCCAGAGATCAGCTCCAGGCGCCGGCCACCAAGCGAGGGTCGGTGCCCCGAAGGTCCTCTCGCAGTAGGGTCATCGCAGAAAGAGCGGGCTCCAGGACGCCAGGGGAGGTGGCAAGATCCAGGGTCAGCAGAGCGGCGGAAGAAGGAAGAGGAAACATTGTCATGATGGCCTGGGAGGCTGAGGGCTCCTGAGCTTTGGGGGCCTCAGCAGCTGAGCCAGACGCCGGTGCCTTTGGTGCCAGTGGGGCCATGGGGGCTGCCGCCTCCAGAGCATGCTCCCCCAAGCTTCATGAGGATGATTGGGCCGGGGAAGCGCGAGCACCATCACTGCCCTTCCCTACGGAGGAGGGTGCAGCCGCTGCAGGCGATTTGGTCCCGTGCAGTACCGCTGCATCCTCCTTCTTCCTCTTCGCCGCGGGCGTCGGCCTAGTCAAGCAACGGAAAGTGTCAAGACTCAGTAGCAGAAGCAGGAACAGGGAAAGACAAGAATACTTACTGGTCCACCGCATCATAGTCCCTCTGCTTCCTGAGCTTGAAGCCTGAGAGCCTCGCAACCTGAGGCGCGGGTGCAAGGGCTCTAGGCATAGAAGAGGGGGCAGCAGGCAAGTTGGAAGCAGCTCCAGGCAGCGTCAGAGCAGGGGCGTCGTCTCGGGAGATCAGCGTTGACCTGCCCTCGTCGGGACCTCGGCCGGTGGCCTCCTCCGGGGACTGACCTTGGACCGTGTGGAGCCTCCAACCACTGGCAACTCCCCTCTCTCCATGGAGACATCGGCCTCGTCATCGTCATCAGGCAGGGTGCAGAGGATGTCGGCCTTGCGCAAAGGGGAGGTTTCCCCCGCCCCTTCGCGAGTCGCTTCCGAGTCGCGCTCCTCCTCCTCCTATTCCTCTTCCTCCTCGCGAGACTCGCCAGAAGACACGTCCACTGGAGCCGTCGTCGCCGGAGCACTCGAGGGCGCAGGCAGCATGAGTCCACGCCTGTCGAAGATGGGCATGGCGACGGCAGCCTCCGCCCCATCTGGACGGCGGAACAAGGGAACAAAGCAATCAGGCCGGTACCCTTGGTCGTCCCCGACCAAGGAACAAAGGGTCGACTGCAATTCCTTATCAAAATGGGACTCCGGGCGCAGGCGGAGGTTGTCCCCCGCATCTCCGAGCTTCCACAAGGGGCGCAGGCACGCTTGGAGGGGAGCCACGTGCTGTGCCATGAACTCTTTGGCAATCATGGCCCCAGTCAGCTTCGCCACCCTTGAGTCGCTGGGCCTCAGATCGGCAGTTATCCTCTCCAATACCTGCACTACCCGGGGGTCGGTGAGCTTTGCGTGAAGCCATCCCTCTTGGGACACAGGCATCTCCGTCGGCAGCACCAGCCAGGGATGGGAGCACTTAGCGTCCATCAGGACCCACTTGCTCCTGAAGCCCTCGGCCTTCAAGATGGCATTGGTCTTGTTGGCCGCGACGGAGCCAACACAACTAGAGCAGTAGCCCTCCTTGATCCGGAGGAAGAAGAAGTGGCGAAGCAGCGCCATGTACGACATCACTCCAACATACGCCTCACTGTAGAAGGCGAAGATCGACAGGAGGAGGATGGAGTTGGGGTGAAGATGGAGAGCGCGGGTCTTATAGTGACTGAGGACAGAGTAGAAGAAATCGGAGAAGGGGGGAACCAACCCAGCGACGATGCTGCTCGTGAAGAAGGGGTAGAAGGTGTTGTCGGGGGCCTCCGGCTCGGTGGAACCGACCCGGAGCACTGTCTTCCTCTTCTCGTCACCCTCCGCCGTCATCAGACGCACGGCGGCAAGGTTCTTCTCCGACACGCTCGGCGCGTCAAGCGCGGGCTCATAACAGGATGGCGGAGGATTACCCGAGCTTTCTTGGGCGCCATCGATGGCAATCTCCAAGGGGAACTGGGTGGATCTAGAGTCTCTGGAAGCGAAGGACAAGAAAGGGGATCTGGAGCAAGATGAAGGAAGGCAATGAAGGCAAATACAGCCCGCGCCAATCTTTTGTCAGTTGGGCAGTTGCCGAGGCAGCGCGGGGAAGCGGTGACGCCCACGTCCAATCAATCGCAATGTGTCAAGCGAGGCCGCAGGCTGTTGGGGCCCGTGGCGTTCTGCACTTGCCCTTTGGCTTCGCCTCGAAGCCAAGTCGGCAGCGCTTTAGGCTCGGGGCTCTTGTCGGCATCCACAGGAACAGGGGTCCCCGGACTTGCACGCTGCGGCCCATGGCGTGGCTCCACCGGCGGCCCTATACGGCCCATCTTCACCAGCAAACACTCAAGACCCTCGCGAGGCGGACAACGCAAGACCTCCTCGGGGGCGGCCTCACCAGGCTAGCTCGCGAGGGGCGGAGAGATCAAGGCAAGAGGCACCTCATGAGGTTCCTGTGATGTAAGCCATGACGACCGGGGCCAGGCGGGCGCCAGCGCGTGCAGTGTCCTCGTTTCCTCTTTGGTGCTAAAGAGGCAAGCGCAGGCGACGAGTCCTGAGGCATCAGGAATAGGTTTCCATATCGGTGCAATGAGACCAAGACCAGCAAGACGGCAGGATGGAGGTCACCGTGGAGCCCAAGATGGCGTCACCACCAGAGCCTTTGGCAGGCGAAGACCACCTTTAGTCAGGATAACTTGTACTAGTTGTCTCCCTTCAAAATTGGCCGTTGTGGCATCCCTTCCCGCCTAATATTTGGGGAGAGGACCAGGGCCTCTATAAATAGGACTAGCCACCACCATAGGAGGAAACTCATCTTGGATTGGACCCATTCCATCCTCACATCCACAAGCTCACTAAGCACAAGAGCACCTCTCCTCAAGAGGTTGTTCTTCCCTTGTAACTGTTCATCCTCGGCCCGAGAGGCAATCCGCCACACCACACTGGAGTAGGGTATTACACCACATCGGTGGCCCGAACCAGTATAAACCTTGTGTCCCTTGTTCTGTGAGTTCGACGCGCTGAGCTTTGGGATCGCGGTGAGGGCGCGACCTAGGGGGAGGAGAGACCTTCGTGCGCACCCCAGTGTTTGAACCTCAAGGGTTTTGCCGGAACACGAAATCCGACAACAAGAGACACAACATTTTATCCTGGTTCGGGCCACCTTGCGATGTAATACCCTACTCCAGCTTTGTGGTGGATGCCTTGAGGGGCTGATGATGAACTAGTATACTGGTTGAACAGCCTCTGGAGGTGAGGTGTTCTTGAGCTTGATGAGCTGGTGTGGTGGTCAGGGTGGAATTGATTTGTCCCCTCTATGGTGGTGGCTAAGTCCTATTTATAGTGGCCTTGGTCCTCTTCTCAAATGTAGGCGGGAAGGGATCCCACAATGGCCAAATTTGAAGGGGGACAACTAGTACAAGCTATCCTGACAAAAGTAGTCTTTTCCTGCAAAAGGCTCTGGTGGTGACGCTGCAGTGGGCTCCGCGATGACCTCTGTCCTGCCGTCCTGGCGGTCTTAGTCTTGTTGCACCGATATGGAAACCTTTAGTTGATTCCTCGGGACCCTGCGCATGTGCTTGCCTCCTTAACACCAAAGAGGAAACTGGTACACTACGCCCACTGGCGCCCGCCTAGCGTTGGTCGTCACGGCTCACGTCATATGAACCTCGCGAGGTGCACCTTTCATACATATCTCTGCTCCTCGGGAGCCATCCTAGTGAGGCTGTCCCTAGGGAGGTCTTGGTGTCGTCCGCCTCACGAGGCTTGGCCCCTCGCGAGGGTCTTGAGTCATTGGTGCTGAAGCTGGGCCGTACCAGGCAGTTGGCAGAGCCACACCATGGGCCGCAGGCAGGCAAATCTGGGTACCCCCGTTCCCAGGACGCCGACAGGATCTACATTATATTCAACGGCTGAGCATGTGGGGCCTTAGCACGATGACTTCTCGACTATGTAAAACAAAGGTTTTCCCATTGCCGATAAGGAAGGGGTGACGGTGGCGCGCTTTCGGCTTGCTCTAGTCCTAGTAGTCATACTAGGTGGTCTACGCATGTGTAGATTTATTCTTTTTCACGTCTCGTGTCCGCCGTACTGCCACGACTGTTGATGAATAGATGGTAAGTTATTCATGGGAAAACCTTTGTTGAGTGTGTGTGCGAGAGAGAGACAACATGCATGTGTGATATGTGTAGAGACTGAGGCAATGCTACGAGATTCTTTGTGTCTCTGTGTGTGGAGGATAGAGAGAGACATGTGCATGGGGCTTTGTGTTGTGTAACGTGGAGACACATAGACACAATCAGAGAGTGAGTGTGTGAGATACACATGCGGACATGGGGAGAGATGTGTGAGTTAGAGAGATGGAGAATTTTGTTGTGCAAGGGTGTGTGTCTTAAAAGAAGGATCCAGATAGATGTGTCGGATTTTGGGCTCCGCAGACCCTTGCGAGGTTCGAACTTTGGGGTGTGCGCGAAGAACTCAACCTCCCCAGTCTGCCTACTCGCCAATCTCGCGGCCAAGCTTGATGAACACGAAGAAAACAGGACACAACAGTTTACCCAGGTTCGGGCCATCTTGCGGTGTAAAACCCAACTCCTGCTTTGTGGTGGATTGGCCTCGTGGGGCTGAGGATGAACTAGTACAGTGGGAGAACAACCTCAGGAGGTCTGTTCTTGGCCTCGTGTGAGCTGGTGAGGATGCAATGGATCCGATGGGGTTCCGTCCCTCTCTATGGTGGTGGCTAGGCCCTACCTATAGTGTCCTTGGTCCTCTTCCCAAATGAAGTCGGGAAGGTATCCCACAACGGAAAAATTCAAAGGGAGACAACAAGTACATGTTATCCTAACAAAAGTAGTCTTTGCCTACGAAAGCCTCTGGTCGTGACGTCGTGGTGGGCTCGATGATGACCTCCATCCTGCCGTCCTGGCAGTCTTGGTCTTGTTGCACGGGAATGGAAACCTTTGGCTGATTCCTTGGGACTCTGCACCTGCGCTTGCCTCCTTAGCACCAAAGAGGAAACTGATGTCCTGCGCCCGCTGGCTCCCGCCTGGCCTTGGTCGTCATGGATCACGTCATCTGAACCTCATGAGGTGGAGCTTGCATAGAAATCTCCGCTCCTCGGGAGCCAGCGTAAGGAGGCCGCTCCTTCTGGAGGTCTTGGTGTCATCCGCCTCGCGAGGCTTGGCCCCTCGCGAGGGTCTTGAGTCGTCGATGCTTAAGGTGGGCCGTACCAGGCCGTCGATGTTGCCATGCCGTGGGCCGCAGGCAGGCAAGTCTGGGTACCCCCATTCCCAAAACACCGACAGTAGCCCCCGGGCCCAAGGCGCGCTCGAACTTGGCTTCAAGGCAAAGCCAAAGGGCAAGTGCGGAGTGCTGTGGGCCCTAACCGCCTGCGGCCTTGGTTGAGGCATGGCGCTTGATGGGACGTGGGTGTCTCCGCTTCCCCATGCTGCCTCGGCAACCGTCCGGGTCTGACAAAAAGGCTGGTGCCTGCCGCTGAGCCTTCATTGCCTTCCCTTCGCCTTGCTCCAGATCCCCTTCTCCTTCTTCTCAGAAAACCTCCAGATCTGCCGAATCTCTTCCCCAAGTTCGCCGCCGATGTCCTCCGACAAGGTGAAGCATGCCGCTCCTCCTGCGCGCCAGGCCCCCTCATTCGAGCCAGCCCTTAGCGCGTCCTCCATCGCCAAGGAGAACCATCTCGCTGCCGCGCTTCCATTGACGGCCGGCAGCGCCAACGATGGAGGGGAGACGGTGCTCTGGGTTGGCTCCGCCGACCCGAAAACCTTGGGGGAAAAATTCTACCCCTTTTTCCTGCAAAGCGTCTTCGCCGGCCTTGTTCCCCCCTTCTCAAGCTTCTTCTATGCCATCCTCAATCATTACGGGCTCCACGCCCTCCATCTTCATCCCAACTCCATCCTCCTCCTATCAATCTTCACCTTCTATTGTGAGGCATTTGTGGGGGTGATGCCCTCCGTCGCCCACTTCCGCCACTTCTTCTACCTCCGGCTGGGCGGCTCCCAGTGCTCTGGGTGCGCCAACTTCATCACGGCCCACAGCAGCAATGCAATCTCGAGGGCCGGGAAGAAGGTGGAAGACTTCCGGCACAAGTGGGTCTTCATTGTCGCCAAGCACCCCACGCCCTGCTGGAGCCGCCGACCGCGATGCCGGTGAAACTGGACCGGTGGGTGAACGAGAAGCTCACCGATCCCCTGGTGGAGCAGCTGCTGGAGAAGATCACGACGGACAAGCTGACGGGGGCCATGATCGTGAAGGAGTTCCTGACGCAGCGCCTGGATCCGCTACAGGCGCACTCGCACCCCTTGTGGAGCTTCAAGGGCGCGAAAGACGACCTCCGGTTGCACCCGGACGAGCTGTCTAATAAGGAGTTGAGCAAGGCCATGCGCACCTTGCTCGAGAAGGACCAGGGCGACCCCCCTGAGGACCATCTCCTGCTGTACCGTCAAAAGGACGGGGAGAAGGTGGCCGCCGCCATGCTTGTCTTCAACGAGCAGGGGCTCGTGCCGTTGAAGCCTTCCCAGTCCTCGGGCTCCCCGGTGCCGGTGTCCACCGGCGAGTCCGAGGAGGAGGAGGAGGCGGAATCAGAGGCAACCCTGGAGGAGGTGGCGGAGACCTCTCCCCCACGCCAGAGCGAGCTCCCCCGCGCCTTCTCTGAAAACGACACCGGTGATTACCCAGTCAGGGAGTCGCCGCTCTCCACCGGGGTCACCACGAGGTCCGGGGGCAATCCCAAGAAGAAGCTGAGACAGGGGACCCCGAAGAAGGACAGGTCGGCGCTGCTTCCTCGGGGCGACGCCTCCACCCTGCCGCCGGCCGCCGTAGATCCGGCCACCGTGCGCTCGTCCGTCCCCGAGAGCGTGGCGACGTTCGTGCCCAGGAATCTCAGGGGCATCGCGCTCCTGGGCAGGAAGAGGGACTATGTCGCTGAGGACCAGTAAGTGTATCACCTTGCCCTTGTTCTTTTCTCTTCGCGCAGTGCCCAACATTTTCTTCTTGATGGACAGGATGGTGTCGGCAGCGAAGAGGAAGAAGGAGGATGTTGGGCCTCCAAGGCCAAGCGGCCTGCTGAGGCCTCGGAGACCCCAGTGCGGAAAGGCAAGGCTGCCTCGCATCCTCCTACTGCAGGGTTATCCTCTCGAGGCTCGGGGGCCCAGCCTCAGGAGAAGACTGCCCCTGCGGCCAGGGCGACTCCAGAGGCACTCGCCTTCAGCGCGCCTGCTGACGACCCGAGGGCTCCGGAGGCCCTGGCCATCCTTGTTGCTGCTGCTTCGCCAGTCTTGGCGCCAGCGTCGTCTCCTCCCCCAACCATCACGCCGACGGGTCGTGGTTCTTCTGCCGCTCCCGGTGCTTTAGAGGAGGCCTTCTCCATGCTGGAACGGCTCTGGGACAATCTTCATGGCCCCGACCGGCGCAGGGCGTCGGGGCACCTGGGGCTGGTCTCTGGGTGGCTCCAGGCGGACTCATCCGTCAGGGCGGCCTGGGGCCAGGCCGAGGCAGCTGCAGAGGAGGGCTGGAAGGTGGCTGGCATAGCTGCAGCCGCTCGCGATGTGGCGTTGAAGGATGCAAAGGCTGATGAGGAGCACTGTAGCGCGGCGGAGGCTAACCTGAAAGCCCTCCGCGACGAGCAAGCCACCCGCACCCGCCAGTTCGAGGAGCAGGGGGAGAAGCTGAAGACCCAGGAAGCCGCGATCGCCGATCGTGACACCGAGCTAGAGCAGGCAGCCTGGGAACAAGCCACTGATATGTCTCCAACGTATCTAATTTTTCTCACGCTTTTCCTCATGTTTTGGACCCTTATTTGCATGATTTGAATGAAACTAACCGCGGACTGACAATGTTTTCAGCAGAACTACCATGGTGTTGTTTTTATGCAGAAATAAAAGTTCTCGGAACGGAACGTAAATTTGCGAGGATTTTTTATATCAATAATAAGAATTTCTGGAGCCAGACCTGCCAAAGAAGGGCACCTGGGTGGGCACAACCCACCAGGGCGCGCCCAGGTGGGTTGTACCCACCTGGTGGCCCCGCTGACGACCCCCCTGATACTATAAAATCATATTATTCCAGAAAAAAATAAGGGAGAAAGAATTATCATGATCCACGAGATGGAGCCGCCGCCAAGACCCGTTCTTCCTTGGGAGGGTAGATCTGGAATCCGTTTGGGGCTCCGGAGAGGGGGATCTTCGTTCTTCGTCATCACCAACCCATCTCCATCGCCAATTCCATGATGCTCCCCACCGGGAGTGAGTAATTCCTTCGTAAGCTCGCTGGTCGGTGAGGAGTTGGATGAGATTCGTCATGTAATCGAGTTAGTTTTGTTAGGGCCCGATCCCTAGTATCCACTATGTTCTTAGATTGATGTTGCTATGACTTTGCTATTCTTAATGCTTGTCACTTTGGGCCCGGGTGCCATGAACTCAGATCTGAACCGTTTACGAATTCATCATTATATCCGTGTTTTAGATCCGATCTTGCAAGTTATAATCACCTACTACGTGTTATGATCCGGCAACCCCGGAGTGACAACAACCGGGCCCACTCCCGGTGATGACCGTAGTTTGAGGAGTTCATGTATTCACTATGTGTTAATGCTTTATTCCGGTTCTCTATTAAAAGGAGGCCTTAATATCCCTTAGTTTCCAATATGGACCCCGCTGCCATGGGAGGGTAGGACAAAAGATGTCATGCAAGTTCTTTTAATAAAGCACGTATGACTATTTACGGAATACATGCCTACATTATATCGATGAACTGGAGCTAGTGCCATATCGCCCTAGGTTATAACTGTCACATGATGAATATAATCCAACAAGACACCGATCCAATGCCTACGAATTTATCTTATATTGTTTCTGTTAAGTTACTACTGCTATCAACACTGTTACACTTGCTATGAAATTACTGCTATCACTGTTACTGTTACCATTGCTGCTGTTACAATTATCAAAACTATCAAACTACTTTGCTACTGACTACTTGCTGTAGATAATTAATCTCCAGGTGTGGTTGAATTCACAACTCAACTGCTAATACCCTCAATTATTCTTTTGCTCCCCTTGTGTCGAATCTATAAATTTGGGTTGAATACTCTACCCTTGAAAACTGTTGCGATCCCTTATACTTTCAAGACCTTTTTTCTGGCGTCGTTGCCAAGGAGCATAGCAATATTTGTTGAGTAACTTGGTATTATTATCATATTATCACTATGAAGAATCCGAAGGATCCTAAGCCTAAGATATTTCTGTAAGTGCATCTAGTGCCCCTTAGTGATTTTGGTGTATTGAAGAGTTATAGGTTAAGTAACTAATGCGTTTGTGAGTGTACACAGATCTATAAGTCTATGAGGAGTTTGATATTTACAGAAAAATCGACCCTAAAAATGAAGCTCTTCAATCAAGACTTTGATATTCGAAGACTTTACGAAGACTTTGAAAGTGAAGAAATTGGTGTGACCTTGAAGACTTGGTATTCATTTGTGGAACATGAAGCGTGAAGACTTTTGTTTTCGTAGTTTCATTTTCTCTTTCTTGAGTCATAGGAAACACCGTCTTTGTTAAAGGGGTCGAGGAAATACTAAGGAAAAATTTCCATGTGATGCTCAACTCAAAATCCTACACCTACCAATCCCTTGAGTGAAGCTTTTGGAAATCTCATACAGTTCAGTCAATTTCTTGATGTGAGAGACAAGCTCTTACGTCGCCGAGAATTTATTCGATCGAGGAGTTAGGAATTCGCCAGTCTGAATTGCCTACGATGAGAACATGATAGCCCGAGGAATTTGATATTCAAATTTCCGACCGTTCTTTATCTTTGTCGCCACTGTCCCAAAATATCTTATCCACCTAACGGTCATATCATTGAAGGGCATTTGTGTCTTATCATGTCGGGCTGCTCCTAGGCTATAAATAGCCGCCCCTACAACCACTAGCTGGTTGGCTGCTCGAGAGAACTTGACACTTGTCATTTGAGAGCAACCCATCCTCTGAGGACTTTGAGCGAAAATCGTCAAGTGAGGAAAAACCAAAACCAAACCCCAACAAACCCAAAGTGATTGAGCATCATTGAAGAAATTGATCTGCGTGGATCCGGCGCTTATTACCTTTGAAGAATGTGCTTCTTCCAGACGGTTAGGCGTCATGGTCTAGAAACATCCAAGAGGAATTGTGGATCGCCGAGTGACCAAGTCTGTGAAGGTTTGGAAGTCGCTGAAGACTTACCACGAGTGATTGGACGAGTGCATGTGACCTTAGTTCAAGGAGAATACGGTGAGGACTGGGTGTCTGAGCTGCGTGCTCAGCGATCGGGTGTCCGGGACTGTGTCCTCGAGTTTAAATACTCAACCGCTCCAACCAGACGTACAAGCGAGACAGCAGTTGGAACTGGTCTACAAATCATTGTCTTCACCAACCTAACTGGTTCTATTTCCTCAACCCTTTCATTTCCTCATTACTATGTTGAGTGTTTGTTCATATCTGTGTTTGAAGACTTTGGTGAAGACTTTCTCAATTTCCTCGGTTCAATTTCTTGATCTGTTTGTCTTCATCTTGTGTTATCCTGTGATTACGCTTTACGTACTCTGTGATTGTCTTCATTTCATCATGATGACAATGCTTGTAATCTGTTATGCTTACTTCTGAGTACTTATTCCGCTGCAAGTAGTTCTTCGCTAAGGAATTTCCTCACCGGCAAATTCCTCAGTGAAGAATTCATAAAAATCGCCTATTCACCCCCCCTCTAGTCGATATAACGCACTTTCAATTGGTATCGAGCAAGGTACTCCTTGTTACGTGTGATTTAGTTTAACCACACGGGTTTTAGTTATATCGACCCACAGGTATGAAGAAAGTGACATGCCCTATCTTTGACGGTCACGATTATCCCAAGTGGAAGGCCATGATGAGGAAGCGCCTCATGGCAATGGACAGCGAGCTGTGGACCGTCACTGAAATTGGCCTTACTGATCTATGCAAGGCGGCGAACACCGATGATATTCGCAAGTTCTCTCGACGTGACATCATGGCGAAGGATATCATCTGTTCCTGCCTATCTAGAGATGAATTCAAGCGCATTATGCATCTTTGCAATGCGAAGCTTATCTGGGACCGAATCTCCGACGTTTATGAAGGTCATCGAACCCTTCATGATCCCTGGTTTGAGGACTTCAAGGAATCTCTCAAAACGATGACTTTCGAGCCAGAATTATCATCATCTGCATCATGTCTCATGGCAAAGGGTGACGAGGTAACGAATGTTCCTCATCTGAATTTAGTGACCGTGAATCGATGATGATGAATCGATGATGATATTGAACCTAGCTATACCAAACTTGTTTGCCTTGCCACAAACAACAACATGCCTTGGAAAAGGTTCAAAACATGTTAGGTAAAAGTGATGATATGTTACGTGAAGAAATGGATCGCACTAAAGCCCCATTGAAAATCTTGAAACTTGATCTAGGCTTGACAGCCTTCAAGGTCATCATAACACTCTCTTATCGATCATGAGAAACTTTCTTATGAATTTCTTCAAAAAAGCAAGATCTTGAGAAGCTAAGGCGAGTTATGAAGATCTTGAAGGAGCGCGATTCACTACTTGCCCAACAAATCAGTGCTTCTCAAGAAGAATTTGTTCCTCCATGCTTAAAGTGCATTGAGCGTGAATCGCTAATTCTTCACTGAATGTTCAAATGCTTCAACTGTTACAAATTCTTCACCTGCCTCTGCTATCACTAATTCCTCATCGAGGACATTGCTAGTATCCTTGACGATGCAAGATCTGAAGGAATTGTACATGACAGGCATGTACAAAAGCCTCAAAGGGCATCAGACTCTTTGTGATGTGCTTAAAAAGCAGATCCTCAGCAGGAACCCTAGGAAAGAGGGTATTGCCTTTGAGAGGAAACTCAATGCTGATGGAACATATTGGAAGCCTGAGCAGTATCCCAAAACCTCATGGGTTGCTGCAAAGGGACCTCCAGTTGATCCATCTAACTTATCTGGTTTTACATGCGAATTTCCTCATTCTGCTGATGAGTCATTTGACTCCAACTATAAACTGTTCAAAAATCAGAATGGTGAAGTATTTGCTAGATATGTTGGCACTAAGCTGCGAGAGCAGTTCCCCTATGAAGAAAATCTGGGTTCCCAAGAAGTGCCTTGAAAATCTTCGTGAATGTCCTCACGACACCACCAAAGTGAAGAAAAGGAACCCCAGATCAAATTCTTCATATGGACCAAATTCTTCATATGGATCCAAGTCCTCACACGGACCAAATTCCTCACGTGGATCAAATTCCTCAAAAGGATCAAAGTCCTCATATGATTATCATCGTGCTAACAACTCTGCTTTACGAGGTAAAGCTAAGGGCTATGAATATGTGCATTATTCTTCAAACCAATATGTTCATATGTCCTCGAAGAATTTCTCCGCTTATTCATATGCTTACCCTAACCCCTCTTATGTGAAGCGAAATGGTTTGGCCTCTATGCCACCATTCTCATATGGTACTTTCATGAGTGATGAACTCTTTGCCACCCCTTCAGATGTGGGTGGTGAAGAAAAGAACTAATCTCTTCTGCAGGATCAGGTCTCCAGCGTGCCTTAACGTCTGAAGAATTTCTTGGGGCACGACAAATTGCACGAAAGGGCGCAGCTAATCATGATGAAATGAACTTTCATTTCACACGTCCTCATCTTGCTTATCTGTTGATCTTGTTGGTGAAATTCATCGATGAACTTGATATCATATTCTTCACCGATGAAGTATATGAGATCGTAAGTTGTACTAATTCATCTGCGGGATGATCAACCCAAAACCACCGAGTGGGTTCTCATTAGTGGATGTACAAATCACATGGTGGTGACAAGAATCTATTGATGGATGCTCCCTTATCACCGTCACATCTGAAGCATATCATCTTTCTTGACAAAGGCAAAAGTCAGTATTGGGTCTTGGTAAGGTTGCTATCTCTAAGGACATGCACATGGACAAAGTCATGCTTGTTGAGTCCTTAGGATATAACCTCATGTCGATCTCAATGCTTTGTGATCTTGATATGGTTGTTATCTTTGGCAAATATCGTTGTGTTGTGATTATGGAAGCGACAATTCCAAAGTCTTGAAGGCTTTAGGAGAGGAGACTTGTATATTGTTGACTTTTCCACAGGGACCACAACCAGCCATGTGCCTACTTGCAAAAGCTTGAAGGCTGGCTATGGCATCGATGACTTGGTCACGCAGGCATGAGGAATTTACTGCAGCTTGCGAAGAAGAAGCATGTCATTGGCATTGAGAATGTCAAATTCCTCAAGGATCACTTATCGGAGCTGTGAAGCTGGAAAAATGACCAAGGCCAAGCATCCAGCGAAGACTATCATGACCACTACTCGTCCCTTCGAATTGCTTCACATGGACCTCTTTGGTCCCAATCATTACTCAGCTGTCACTAATGATGCATCTCTTTATGGCTTTGTTATTGTTGATGATTACTCTCGTTACACATGGGTACACATTGTTACTTACAAAAATCAAGTGCGGGAAGTCTTCAAGCGATTTTCTTGAGGCTTCAACTAACTTTGGTGTGAAGATCAAGCACATCGGGGTGACAATGGAACTGAGTTCAAGAATTCCGGTCTTGATGACTATCTTGATGAACTTGGTATTACTCATGAGTTATCTGCTCCTTATACTCCTCAGCAAAATGGCGTCGTGGAGCGCAAGAACAGAACTCTTGTTGAGATGGCTCGCACTATGCTTGATGAATACAAAACGCCTAGTCGTTTCTGGATTGAAGCAATTGACACTGCGTGCCACATCATCAACAAAGTATATCTTCACAAATTCTTCAAGAAGACTGCCTATGAACTCCCCACTGACAAGAAACCTAATGTAAGTTATTTCAAAGTCTTCGGTGCTAAATGTTGGATTAGAGATCCTCACCACAACTCTAAATTTGCACGAAAGCACATGAAGGTTTATGCTTGGTTACGGAAAGGACTACGCACACCTCTGAGTCTTCAACATCGCTCTTCACAAGATTGTTGACCTTGTAGATGTGCGGTTCGATGAAACTAATGGCTCGCAAAGAGAGCACCTACCTTCATGTTAGACGAACCAGCACCGAGGATTCTATCAGGTTCAAGGCAACCGAGGATGTCATTCCTCTTGAAGAAACTGCTGAAGAATTCATTCTGTCTGTGAAGAACGTCCGGTGATGCACTGAAGATAATCTTTGAAGAAAATGGTGCTGAGAAAATGATCAAATTCCTCGGCGACAACCGACTCATCCTCACGTTGCAAAAGAAGTGCAAGTGGAAAGATCATCGATGACATTAAAGCGCCAGTCCTCTCACTCGCTCAAAAGCTTCACATTTATCTAACTTTTGTGGGCACTACGCTTTTGTCTCTATCACAGAGCCCACTAAGGTAGATGAAGCATTTCTGGAGCCGGAGTGGATTCAGGCCATGCAAGAAGAATTACATCAGTTCAAGCTCAACAATGTCAGGAACTGGTCAAGCGTCCAGATCCTCGCAAGCATAATATCATTGGCACAAAGTGGGTCTACCGCAACAAGCAAGATGAAAATGGCCTTGTGGTGAGGAATAAGGCACGACTAGTAGCTCAAGGCTACACGCAGGTTGAAGGAATTGATTTCGATGAAACTTTTGCACCTGTCGCTAGACTTGAGTCTATTCGCATATTACTCGCCTATGCTAACCATCACAATATCATCTTATATCAAATGGATGTGAAAAGTGCATTCCTCAATGGTAAGCTTGAGGAAGAAGTATATGTTGCTCAACCCCAGGTTTTGAAGATCCAAAGAATCGACAAAGTCTTGAGACTAAATAAGGCCCTCTATGGCCTCAAGCAAGCCCTCGGCGTGGTATGATACATTGAAGGAATTCTTTGTGAAGAATGGCTTCACACCCGGTTCACTCGACCCTACTCTCTTTACTAAATCTTATGATGGTGAACTGTTTGTGTGCCAAATATATGTTGATGATATTATGTTTGGCTGTACTGACCAACGTTATAGTGATGAATTTGCCTATATGATGAGTGAAGAATATCAAATGTCTATTATGGGAGAGTTGAAATTCTTCTTAGGTCTTCAAATTCGTCAACAACACAATGGCATATTCATATCTCAGGAGAAATACCTCAAAGATGTCCTGAAGAAATTCGGCATGCAAGATTGCAAAGGTGTCAAAATTCCTATGCCCACAAATGGCCATCTATGCACTGATGAAAATGGTATTGACTTCGATCACAAGGTATACCTCTCCATGATTGGTTCTTTATTGTACTTATGTGCATCTAGGCCAGATATAATGCTTAGTGTTTGCATGTGTGCCCGATTTCAAGCTACACCGAAGGAATCACACCATAAGGCTGTGAAGCATATTCTTCGATATCTAGCTCACACACCAACACTAGGATTATGGTACCCCAAGGGCTCTACTTTTGATCTCATTGGATATTCTGACTCTGACTATGCTGGTGATCGTGTGGACCGCAAGTCAACATCTGGTACTTGTCATTTCCTCGGACGATCTTTGGTTTGTTGGTCCTCGAAGAAACAGAACTGCGTATCACTGTCCACTGCGGAAGCTGAATACATTGCTGCTGGCTCGTGTTGTGCTCAATTACTATGGATGAAGCAAACTCTCAAGGACTACGGCATCAACGTGAAGAATGTGCCTCTCTATTGTGACAATGAGAGTGCCATCAAGATTGCTCACAACCCAGTTCAGCACTCGAAGACAAAGCACATTCAAATTCGTCATCATTTTCTTCGTGATCATGTGTTGAAGGGCGACATCTCCATCGAGCACGTGAAGACTGAAGAACAGCTAGCTGATATCTTCACTAAGCCCTTGGATGAGAAGAGATTTAGCAAGTTGCGGTGTGAGCTAAATATTTTAGAATCTTCGAACGTTCTTTGAAAAAGGCACACATCCTAACACTTATGCAAAATTGATGACTTAGATGTGCAACACATGAAGAAACGTTTTTCTTCAATCAATGAAGAATAACACTCTTAGTGTGAAGAAACTAATGAAGAATTTGATTCTCGAACCCTCGACAATTGTGCGCGGTGTATGAAATCATCATTCTTATCCGGTGGGTCACGCCACCACCAAAGTTGAAAATCTTCAATTTGAGTTTTTCCTCAGTTTTGAAATTCTTGAGTTTTTCAAATTCTTCAACTTTGCAAAATCTTCACTGTTTCCTTCGTATTTCTTCATTGGCTATATATATATATATATATGGGTTTATGTCCTCTACAGCGTTCACTTATGGCTATTTCTTCAAGTCGCTTTTTCTGCTAAGTGAATGTGATCGGACCCTTCCCCCTCTATGCTATACTCAACCCAATCCATTCACAAATTCTTCATGTGCGTTCTATTTTGAAACTCGTTCAAAATCTTCACTGTGTCCTTGAAAGCTAAAGAAATTGCAACAGAACTTTAAAACGAATCTTATCCAAACCTTCGTTTTTACCGCTCAAACCGTTCCGCATCCCACGATGCATTACTTTATTCACCCACGATCGTACACGATCTCCACTACACAGTACGTGGGTGACACATGTCGTGAGAAGGGAAATAGTCAGGGGCATGTTCGTCCTAAATCTTCGGGCGATCCATTTTTCACCGTGTCTATAAATACCCCTCTCTCCCTTTCTCACTCTTTTACTCTGCTCGACCTCTCTCTCCCGCTCGAGCTCCTCAAACCCTAGCGCCGCCGCTACTCCATCGTCGCCGGTGAGGAAAAGCTTCACTGCCTCGACCTCGTCGTCGACGTACTCGCGCCGACCGCGGAAATCTTCACTCCGCCGTCACCGTAGCTGTCTTCCTCTGCCAAGTTAGGGCGTGGAAGATCTGAACGGACGAAATTCCCAACTGTTCTTCTCGGTTAAATCGTGTTCTTCACTTGGGTAATTAAAAGTTACTTTTATTACTCGCTTTGATTCTCAAATCTTCTTCAAATTCTTCAAAGGTGTTTACTCTTCAAATCTTCACATAACACCTCAAATCTCTTGATTCGTTTCTCTAAGCAATGATTTTCTTCAAGATTCCTCAATTGTGTGGATCCTCGATCTATACAACTCGGAACCTAAGACAAAGAACGCTTAGTGAAATTCTTCAAAACTCATCTGGTCAAAATCCTCAAAACTTGTTCTTTTGAAAAACCTTACGAGAACGCATATGACCTCTCCAAATTCCTCGCACCTATACTCTGTTCACAGGTACAAATGTCATTGCTGAATCCCTAGGTTCTCATCAACTTAACTCATTTGCAGCGTTCCTCGAAGAAAAACTGCATACTTCTTGAGAGAACTCAATTGTTCAATTTCCTCAAGCTGAAGAACATGGCGACGGTAGAAGCCACGAAGGGAGGAAAGAAACCTGAGGTTATGACTGCGTTTGAAATCCACGAGGAAATATATGCCGACTCTGCACACGGATGGAGAAAATAAAAATCAACGCAAGGTGCGTATTCAGAAGATTGAACGAAGATGGGCACGGGAATGGAGGGAATATAGATATGTAACTCCTAAGTACATGAAGAAATTCGCTCTTAATCCTCCATGCCCAAGAGCTCCTTTGGCACCTGGCCAAGTAGCTGATCCCACAAGCATCAAGCGAGGTGAGGACTTTCACGATGAATGGGCTAAGCGTCAAGCAAAATTGGCAAAGCAAGCAAAGGAGGCAGTGAAGAAATTCAATGAGGATTCTTCGCTGCTATCGCCATCGAGGTCTCGGTCAAACCGAGGAAATCTATGCAAAAGAAGCCTGCTCATAAGCAAAGTGCTTCATCATCTGTGCCCTCACGGCCAAGTTCCTCGGCAGCACCCTCCAAGCAAATTCCTCACACTGCTGCTGCTCCATCAAAGTCCTCAACAGCTCCATCAAAATCTTGGTCCTGTGCACCTGGCTACATGTCAAAGGACTGCTGGTTTCTCAATTGCCTCAGGCATTTCTGCAAGTTCCTCAGCTGCTCGCATTTCTTCATCTGGCCCGACTCAGCTGAAGACCAAAGCAACAGCTGGACGAGGTCCTCGGCCTAGCCCAAGGAAGAAACAGGTTGCATTCCATGTGCCATCTGATGATGAAGCGTCTGATGAAGAACTTGCGGAAATCATCAGAGACTGTCAAGTAAAGGCCGCTAGAGCCAAAGGTACATCTGTGCCACTGCTATTGGACCCGAAGAAAGTCCTCGACTTTATTGATCTCTGGCACAATGATCCCAATACCCCTCTGCCTGACCTTCATTTGACACCTGGACAAAGTCATATGTTGACTCACTTCATCGCTGAAGAAAAATGGAAGTTTGAGAAGGCAAGGGAAATCAAAAAGGCTCAATACAGGAAGGAGAAGTTCCTGAAGAAAAACGTTGTCAAGATGACACCTGAGGAGCTTCTCGGTCGGACTGAAATTCAAGAATTCAGCAAAACTTGATTCATATTATGCTGATTGGCAAGGAGCCAAGGTCAGATTCGTCAACCTGACGAAGAAATTCACAAATGTTGCTGCCCCAATGCAACATGAAATTCCTCAGGCTGGAGCCTCAGCTCAGCCTACTGAAGAAAATGCCAGCACCGCTGATGACGTTCAGCCTACTGAAGAAAATGTTGATTCCAGGGCTGATGATCCCATTCCAGCCGCTGAAGAAATTGCCAGGGCACCCACTAGTGGTGCGCCTGAAGAAATTGCTCAAGACAGGGGAACTGCATCAGTTGCTCCTGAAGAAACTGAACCAAATTCCTCAGCTCCTCCTGCGCCAACTCCAACTCCAATTCTTCCATCTGCTTCTGATGTGAAGAAAACCAAGGCTGCAGAACGTGCTGCTGTGAAGAAAACGAAAGCATCAGCTGCGTCAGATTCTTCGGCTGCAAAGAAAATGAAGCCAATGACCAGCTCATTCGAAAATCCAATTGATGTTGTTCCAATTACCTCCATACCATCAAAGGAAGTTGTTCCTTTTGGCGAAGACTATGAGATCCCAATCGGATCCGATGAAGAACATCAGTCTGCTGCTTCGTCAGAGCAGGTTGATGAAGAAATTGAAGTGGATGCCATCCCTTCAACCCCAGTTATTTCCTCATCAGACTATGAAATTCCTCAAGCTGGTGTTGAGGAAATTGAAGATGAAGATGTGGATATTGGATGCACCACTCCAGTGATAAATGATGACTTTTGGGAAAGTCAGCATCCCAATACTCCTCTCTTCACCCTGCTCCAACAAATTCCTCAGTCCCCTGCACAAACAGTCCAAATGGACTCTGAAGAAACTCAACCCGCTGGTTCTGTGCATGAAGAAATTCCAGCCACTAGTGCTGATGAAACTGCTGCTTTCTGATCCTCGATCGCACTGTTGAGGAACAAGAAATTCCTCAGCCTGAAGAACCTGAACTTACGATTCCTGAGGTGGTGATGCAACTCACTGACACCCCTCTGCCCAAGCAAAAGAATCCGTTTTCAAGCAAGCAATAGTTCAAAGCTGAAGATTTCTTTGCCGAGCACGTGTTCTTCACTGAATATAATCCATATGATTCTGCTCGCATTAAGAAGAGGCGCTTCTGGACTGCCAGCCAAGCCAACTTCTATTCCTCAGTGCTCTTCAACAAGGATAAAATCTTCGATCATGCTCATATTCCTCATGTGGATATGGAGTCGCTGCCAGGCTTTGAGCCAGTCCTCAGTGTTCTTCACGACGCAGGACTTCTAAATTTCTGCACTGATATCTGTGACTGGAATGAAGAATATGCTTTTCAACATCATCCATGGCGTTCCCGTCAACTTCCATGATTTCTTCATGAGGACTCTGGCTAACATTGCTATGTCACCATTTGAGCTGAAGCCTTATCGCCTTGGATTATGAGATTCATCGGTCAAGGTCTTCACTCAATTACAAGGCTGATACTTTGAACCACTGCAGCTACTTGCCCCGATTGAAGTCCTCAAGCGGACCTTTACCTCGGTGATGACAAGGGCAAGGCTACTGCTGTATGTCGATGAAGGCATTCGTCCATTGGATGGACAGTTTATAAAAAGCAGCATCCTACTCCACCAATGATGACTCGCCACACATGACTCAGCCGCAAATACCTCAATCAAGCAAAGTCCTCAAACTCTCGCACCTGTGGTGATGATGATCGTGAGTTACTCCTCGGTCTTCATCGGAAGGTTGATCGTAATCATAAATGGGTCAAGCGTCAGTTTGGTACTCTTCTTTACAACATGACGTCAACACACAATGAAGTGAAGAAAAACCACTACTACCTCCATGAAACCTTCAAGCGCACCTGGGCTGCTCTTTCACATGTCTACAGTGAAGAAGAACTGACTTCCATGGGTCTCAAGGAAGAATTTTACTGGTCTGCACCCCCTCCGAAGAAATTCAAGAAGGTCAAAGTTCCTTCCTTGGTGGCCAGCTCCTATTCTTCATCTCGCGATACTGATGAAAATGAAGATTTGGAAGACACTGCGGCTGTTCCTACTTCAACAAACAACCCCGACAATGCTGGCGCTCCGTCTTCAACTTGAAATTCTTCAAGAGCGTTAGTCCTCAGTTTCGATCCTTTTGGTCATTCGATGACAAAGGGGGAGAAATTTGAGTTAGTCTTCAAGCGGGTCTAGTTTTTGTCTATATACAGTATTTTATTAAGTTACAACTCTCGTTCTTCTGAAACCTTTTATTGGATCGAGTTGTAATCTTAAACCCGATGGTGCTTTGATACTTACGATGCATTATGCTCTTGCTCTATGCTCGATTCTCGTGAGCTCCTTGAAAATCTTCATAGCAAATCGATTTGGGCTCGATACTCTTGATGCGTTACATTGCATAACATCAAGCACCATATTTTATCATGCATTTCAAATTCTTCATATTATATGTTAAATCGTGTATGAATTACAAGATATAGGGGAGATCTCCATGATTCATTTCTTCAAATGTGCATTGCCTCAAAAGCAAATTCCTCACTATGCACATCTTGGGGGGAGTTCTTCTATATCTTGCAATCAAATCCTCATTATCAGTATTTACACTTCATATGTTTATCCCTGTTGAAAACTTAACCTATATTGTCATCAATCACCAAAAAGGGGGAGATTGTAAGTGCATCTAGTGCCCCTTAGTGATTTTTGTGTATTGAAGACTTATAGGTCAAGTAACTAATGCGTTTGTGAGTGTACACAGATCTATAAGTCTATGAGGAGTTTGATATTTACAGAAAAAGTCGACCCCTAAAAATTAAGCTCTTCAACTGAAGACTTTGATATTCTGAAGACTTTCTGAAGACTTTGAAAGTGAAGAAATTGGTGTAACCTTGAAGACTTGGTATTCATTTGTGGAACATGAAGCGTGAAGACTTTTGTTTTCGTAGTTTCATTTTCTCTTTCTTGAGTCATAGGAAACACCGTCTTTATTAAAGGGGTCGAGGAAATACTAAGGAAAAATTTCCATGTGATGCTCAACTCAAAATCCTACACCTACCAATCCCTTGAGTGAAGCTTTTGAAATCTCATACAGATTCAGTCAATTTCTTGATGTGAGAGGCGAAGCTCTTACAGTCGCCGAGAATTTGTTCGATCGAGGAGTTAGGAATTCGCCGGTCTGAATTGCCTACACATGAGGAACATGATAGCCACGAGGAATTTGATATTCAAATTTCCGACCGTTCTTGTCTCTTCTTGCCACCTGTCCCAAAATATCTTATCCACCTAACGGTCATATCATTGAAGGGCATTTATGTCTTATCATGTCGGGCTGCTCCCTAGGCTATAAATAGCCGCCCCTACAACCACTAGCTGGTTGGCTGCTCGAGAGAACTTGACACTTGTCATTTGAGAGCAACCCATCCTCTGAGGACTTTGAGCGAAAATCATCAAGTGAGGAAAAACCCAAAAACCAAACCCCAACAAACCCAAAGTGATTGACCATCACTGAAGAAATTGATCCTGCGATCCGACGCTTGTTACCTTTGAAGACTGTGCTTCTTCCAGACGGTTAGGCGTCATGGTCTAGAAACATCCAAGAGGAATTGTGGATCGCCGAGTGACCAAGTCTGTGAAGGTTTGGAAATCGCTGAAGACTTACCACGAGTGATTGGGCGAGGTCTGTGACCTTAGTTCAAGGAGAATATGGTGAGGATCGGGTGTCCCGAGCTGCGTGCTTTCGGATCGGGTGTCCGGGCTGTGTGTCCTCGAGTTTAAATACTCAACCGCTCTAACCAGACGTACAAGCGAGACAGCAGTTGGAACTGGTCTACCAAATCATTGTCTTCACCAACCTAACTGGTTCTATTTCCTCAACCCTTTCATTTCCTCATTCTTGTGTTGAGTATTTGTTCATATCTGTGTTTGAAGACTTTGTTGAAGACTTTCTCAATTTCCTCAGTTCAATTTCTTGATCTGTTTGTCTTCATCTTGTGTTATCCTGTGATTACGCTTTCTGTACTCTGTGATTGTCTTCATTTCATCATGATGACAATGCTTGTAATCTGTTATGCTTACTTCTGAGTACTTATTCCGCTGCAAGTAGTTCTTCGCTAAGTAATTTCCTCACCGGCAAATTCCTCAGTGAAGAATTCATAAAAATCGCCTATTCACCCCCCTCTAGTCGATATAACACACTTTCAATTTCCCTCAAGTACGAGGGGAGGGAAGAAACTGCCATCCAGTTCTGCTTTAGATTCACCTTCTGTTATGAGTAAACTTGCAACACCACCGCATGCTATGAATTCTAATATGTCGCAAGTTATTGGTGATGCTACTTCTACTATGAATGATGCTTATGATGATGCTAGTACCTTGCTTGATAATGATGATGTGCCACTTGGTGATTTTCTTGATGAACAAATTGCTAGAGTAATACAACATGATGTTGTTGAATATGATGATGAGCTTGAAACAAAAACTCCTGAAACACCTGTTACAACTAGCCTTCCAAGATATGAATTACCTAAGGTACCGGAAGTTTATGTTATGAGTGAAGAAACAACTAGAGATATTCTTTCTTGTAAGGATAGAGATGATCTAGAGAAATTACTATGCAAGTATAAAGAAAAATCTCTGAATCCTAGAATGAAATGTGATCCTAAGTTTGCTACTTCACCTATCTTAATTGCTGATAAGGATTATGATTCCTCTGTCGACCCAGAGTTAATTACTTTGGTTGAATCTGATCCTTTCCATGGTTATGAAAATGAAACTGTTGTGGCACATCTTACTAAGTTGAATGATATAGCCACCCTTTTAACTCATGATGAGAAAACTCGCTATTACTTTATTCTCAAATTATTTCCTTTCTCATTAAAGGGTGATGCTAAAGCATGGTACAATAATCTTGCTCCTGGTTGTGTGCGTAGTCCCCAGGATATGATTTACTACTTCTCTGAAAAATATATTCCTGCTCATAAGAAACAAGCTGCCTTACAGGAAATATTTAACTTTGTGCAAACTGAAGAAGAGCCTCCCACAAGCTTGGGGGAGGCTTTGCCAGTTACTTAATGCTTTGCCTGATCATCCTGTTAAGAAAAATGAAATACTTGATATCTTCTATAATGGACTAATCGATGCTTCTAGGGACTTCCTATATAGTTGTGATGGTTGTGTTTTCAGGGAACGAACTATTGCTCAAGGTGAAGAATTATTGAATAACATATTGAAAAATTATGATGATTGGACTATTCCTGAACCACCAGCTAAAACCACTCCAAAGAAGAGGGGTATATTATATCCTAGCCCTGAAGATATGCAAGAGGCAAATAAATCTATGAAGCAAAAAGTATTAAAGCCGAGGATGTTAAAATTTTACCTCCTATTGAAGAAATACATGGGCTTAATACACCACCACTGCCTAAGGTGGTAGAGGTAAATTCTTTAATGAAATTTAGTGATAATGATAATCCTCACAATATGCATCCTAGCCAATGCCTTTATGAGTTTGAAAACTATATTAGAAAACAAGATCACTTCAATGCAAATGTTATGAAACAACTGAAATATAATTCTGATATGATTGCTCGCTTGAGTGACTTGTTATTTTGAATATCAAATGATGTTAGTGGTGTTGGAAAACATGCTTCTATGGTACAAACCCAGTTATAACAAGTTGCTAAATCACAAATAGAATTACTTGATGAAATGAATCTTAACATGCATGACTTTGCTGTTAGAGTTGCAACTACATGAGGTAAAATGAATCAGGAACCACTTTATCCTGACGGACACCCTAAAAGAATTGAACAAGACTCACAAAGAAATAACACTAATGCACCTAGTTCTTCTAGAAATAAAAAGAAGAAGAAAAATGATAGGACTTTGCATGCTTCTAGTGAACCTAAAATAGAGAAACCTCCTGATAATGAAAATGAAACTTCTATCTCAGATGCTGAAACTCAATCTGGTAATGAACACTCACCTAGTGATAATGAAAAAGATAATGATGCGATTCATGTAGAAACTCAAACAAATAATGATAAGGAACCAGATAATGATGTTGAGATAGAACCACTTGTTGATCTTGATAACCCACAACCTAAAAATAAAAGGTATGATAAAAGAGACCTTGTGGCTAGGAAACACAGTAAAGAAAGAGAACCGTGGGTTCAAAAACCTATGCCTTTTCCACCCAAGTCAACTAAAAAGAAAGATGATGAAGAATTTGAACGCTTTGCTGAAATGCTGAGACCAGTCTTTTAGCGTACTCGCTTGACTGATATCTTGAAAATTCCTCCTTATGCAAAGTATATGAAAGAAATAATCACTAATAAGAGTAAAATACTGGAAGCTGAAATATCCACTATGCTTGCTAATTATACTTTCAAAGATGGAGTACCTAAACACTTGGAGATCCGGGTATACCAACTATACCTTGCTCTATCAAAAGGAATTATGTGAAAATTGCTTCGTGTGATTTAGGAGCTGGTGTTAGTGTTATGCCTTTCTCTTTATATAAAAGACTTGACTTGAATAAACTCACACCTACTGAGATATCTTTACAAATGGCTGACAAATCAACTGTCATACCTATCGGTATCTATGAGGATGTGCGTGTTGTTGTTGCTAATGTTACTATTTTGACTGACTTTGTTATACTTGAGATGCCCGAGGACGACAACATGTCGATTATCCTTGGTAGACCCTTCTTGAATACTGCAGGGGCTGTTATTGATTGCAATAAAAGCAAGGTCACTTTTCATATCAATGGTAATGAGCGTACGGTGCACTTTTCGATGAAACAATTCCAAGTGAATGGCATTAATGTTATTGAAAAATCTCCGACAATCACTATTGGAAGTTTTCAAATACCTCTACCTACTGTCAAAAAGAAATATGAAATGCTTATTGTTGGGGAGATACATATCCCCATTGAGGTAACTTAGTGATTTACAAAAGTTCTTTGGTTTCATGCTAATCGAAAGTGGTTGTTAATAAGACCTGATCAACCTTATTAATGAATCATTTTTTAGCGGTATGAAGTTGATGAATTTCGTAAGCACTACTTCTGTCCCTACTTTTTATTCTCTGTTTTATTAGTTAAATAAAATAAAATGCCATGTTTTGTCTGTTTTCTGAATTTCCTGTGCAATAAAAAATGACCCAAAAATAAAAGTTCTCAGAATGCCCTGAAAATATTATACGATTTTTTCTGAATATTTAAGAATTTTTTGGGCAAATAATACCAGAGGGGGGTGCACCAGGCGGGCACAACCCCCTGGCGCGCCCTGGGGGGTAGTGGTCCCCACATGGGCCCCCTCACTTATCTCTTTAGCCCACATCATCACTCACCTCCAGAAAAAAATCCCCATTGCTCTCCCGTGTTCTTGAGCTCAAACCCGCGGATTTCAATCTCTTTGCTCGAAGCTCCATTTCTGAAACTGTTTCGAGGATTTGTTGCTTGGTATGTGACTCCACCACTTGTCCAATTAGTTTTTGTTTTAGTGGTTTATACTTTGAATAATTAGCTACTCTTAGTGCTGCAGTAGATGTGCTTGCATGTTCAATTCTTAGTGTTCTAAGTAGTTTGAATGCTTGCTATGGCCTCTATGTATCCCTATGAGTAGTTGCTATCAATTTTTTGAAGTTTTGTTGAGAAAATTTTGTGGACTAAAAATTCAGATTTTTGTTCATAGGAAAAATTGTACGCAGACATGATGAACCTATTTGGAAGGAGTTCTTCGAGGAGACGATCCTCAGGGGCATCTTCTAGTGATAGTTCTTCTCGTCGGTCTTATGTTGAACCAAGTGAAAGTTCCACGCGAGATGCCGCCACCAAAACATGCTTATGGCCTTGAGATGAATATATGGTGCGTGTGGGCATCAAGGATGAATTTGAGAAATATGTTCACAATGCCGGTCTCGGTCCCTACCTTTCAAATAAGTGTGAACAACACCAACTTCTCACTGAATCATTTGTCAAAGGATTTAAATATTTTCCATGTGAGTCTAGGGTCTCGTTTATGCTTTATGATAACCCATTTACTATTCCACTGGAGAATTTTGCTTACCATTGCAAACTTCCATTTTGGGGTTCGCTTGATGAGCCATCAAAGGCTGAGTATGAGTCTTTCTTGACTAGCCTTTGTTCCGGTGAAAATAGGGGAGTGAGACAAGGAAGAATAAAGAGCATTCACTTTCCCGCAATTCAGTACTTTGCATTATTTAACGGGAAATGCATAGTAGGTGATACGTCTCCAACGTATCTATAATTTTTGATTGATCCATGCCACTTTATCTATTGTTTTGGACTATAATGGGCTTTATTTTCCACTTTTATATTACTTTTGGGACTAACCTATTAACCGGAGGCCCAGCCCAGAATTGTTGTTTTTACCTTTTTCAGTATTTCGAAGAAACAGAATATCAAACGGAGTCCAAACGGAATGAAACCTTCGGAAACGTGATTTTATCACCGAACGTGATCCAGGAGACTTGGACCCTATGCCAAGGCACAAGAGAGGCGGTCACGAGGGTGGGGGCGCCCCCCCTCCTAGGGCGCCCCCCTGCCTCGTGGGCCCCTCGAAGCTCCACCGACGTACTCCTTCCTCCTATATATACCTCACGCACCCCAAGCGATCGAACAGGGCCGAAACCTAATTCCACCGCCGCAACTTCCTATATCCACGAGATCCCATCTTGGGGCCTGTTCCGGAGCTCACCAAGGGGCATCCACCACGGAGGGCTTCTACATCAACACCATAGCCTCTCCGATGAAGTGTGAGTAGTTTACTTCAGACCTTGGTCCATAGCTAGTAGCTAGATGGCTTCTTCTCTCTTTTTGGATCTCAATACAATGTTCTCCCCCTCTCTCGTGGAGATCTATTCGATGTAATCTTCTTTTTGCGGTGTGGTTGTTGAGACCGGTGAATTGTGGGTTTATGATCCAGCTTATCTATGAATAATATTTGAATCTTCTCTGAATTATTTTATGTATGATTGAGTTATCTTTGCAAGTCTCTTTGAATTATCCGTTTGGTTTGGCCAACTAGATTGGTAGTTCTTGCAATGGGAGAAGTGCATGGCTTTGGGTTCAATCTTGCGGTGTCCTTAGCCAGTGACAGAAAGGGTTGCAAGGCACGTATTGTGTTGTTGCCATCGAGGATAAAAAGATGGGCTATTTATCATATTGCATGAATTTATTCCTCTACATCATGTCATCTTGCTTAAGGCGTTACTCTGTTTTTAACTTAATACTCTAGATGCATGCTGGATAGCGGTTGATGAGTGGAGTAATAGTAGTAGATGCGTAATCGTTTGGTCTACTTGTCTCGGACGTGATGCCTATATACATGATCATACCTAGATAACCTCATAACTATGCTCAATTCTGTCAATTGCTCAACAGTAATTTGTTCACCCACCGTAGAATACTTATGCTCTTGAAAGAAGCCACTAGTGAAACCTATTGCCCCCGGGTCTATTCTCATCGTATCAATCTCCATCACTTTTATACTTGCTTTGTTTTTACTTTGCCTTTTACTTTTCACTTTGCATCTTTATACCAAAAATATTATCTCTATTAGATCTCACTCTCGTAAGTGACCGTGAAGGGATTGACAACCCCTAATCGCGTTGGTTGCGAGTAGCTATCGTTTTGTGCAGGTGCGAGGGATTGTGCGTGGCCTCCTACTGGATTGATACCTTGGTTCTCAAAAACTGAGGGAAATACTTACGCTACTGTGCTGCATCATCCTCTCCTCTTGGGAAAACCAACGCAAGCTCAAGGCGTAGCAAAAAGGATTTATGGCGCCGTTGCCGGGGAGTCTACGCAAAAGTCAACATACCAAGTACCCATCACAATCCCTATCTCTCGCATTACATTATTGCCATTTGCCTCTCATTTTCCTCTCCCCCACTTCAGCCTTTCCGTTTTATTCGCCCTCTCTTTCCCAATCTCCTCCTCTTTTTCCCTTTGCCTTTTGTTTTCTCGTGTGTTAGTTTGCTTGCTTGTCGCTATGTCTGAAATTGGGGAAATTATCGCCGATATGGGCGATAATAACATGGAAAATTCTGAAGCTCCTGCTGAAGAACCCCTACCTATCACACAAAAAGATTTCGAGTCAGTAGTGGTAATATTATTGGAAAAGGAGTTATTCAAGATTTCTTTACTTGTGCTGGTGCTTTACCCTCTATGGGTGGTTCTATTCTCCATATAACTAGTAGCCTTGCGGACGCTATTGCCATGCTTATCGTTGAACTTGAAAGACAATTTATGCATATGCACCCTTCTATACAGAGAATTTTCCACTCCTCTGTTAAGCGTGCCGCTACTATATTTTTGGCTCATGAGTTCAGATTTATAATAAAAGAAGCCAAAGAAATCTTTGCGCATTATAGGGTAGACGTTGGCCGTCCTCCCATAGAATCTATCCTTTTTGATCAAGAAGAAATAATGCGTTTTCAATCTATCGACTATGTTGCTTTCAATGAAAATCTTAGAAAAAAGGTGCCTACCAATATTTTAATTGATAGAATCTCTGAGCTTAATGATGATTTGGCTATTCGAAATAATGAGCTAGGATGCTCTCTTGAGTATAGGCTCACAAAGTTCTGTCAAAAGAATGCTTATAATGATGAATTGGTTGTGCAATATGAAGGGTCGAAAGAGGAACCTATACCTCCTAAAATTGATCTTGGGGAGTTTTGTCCTATTAAATTTAGCCCTTTTGATTATTTTTGCTTGCCTCAAAGAAAACTTGTTTCCGAACATAGAGAATATGAAATGAGTTTCACCGATCTATCTTATTACTACGGCACTACCTAGATCTATCCTTGCTTTTATGCCTAGCTAGGGGCGTTAAACGATAGCGCTTCTTGGGAGGTAACCCAATTTTATTTTTAGTTTTTTTTTGTTTTTGCCTCTGTTTAGAAATAAACAATCCATCTAGCCTCTGTTTAGATGTGGATTTATCTTTTAATTAGTGTTTATGCCAAGTTAAACCTATTGGACCTTCTTGGATGATAGTTATTTGATCCTGCTGTAATTTCCAGAAACTTTGCGCTCAGTGTCCGAATTGTTAAAAATCACCAGAACGTGATAAAATATTGATTATAATTTCTGCTGATCAATAAAAAAAATCCAGGTCATCTAATTTTGGTAGAATTTTTTGAGTTCCAGAAGTTTGCGTTAGTTACAGATTACTACAGACTATTCTGTTTTTGACAGATTCTGTTTTGCGTGTGTTGTTTGCTTATTTTGATGAATCTATGGCTAGTAAAATAGTTTATGATCCATAGAGAAGTTGGAATACAGTAGGTTTAACACCAATATAAATAAATAATGAGTTCATTACACTACCTTAAAGTAGTCTTTTGTTTTCTTTCTCTAACGGAGCTCACGAGATTTCTATTGAGTTTTGTGTTGTGAAGTTTTCAAGTTTTGGGTGAATTCTTTTTGATGGATTATGGAACAAGGAGTGGCAAGAGCCTAAGCTTGGGGATGCCCATGGCAGCCCCAAGATAATCCAAGGACACCAAAAAGTATAATCCAAGGACACCAAAAAGTCAAAGCTTGGGGATGCCCCGGAAGGCATCCCCTCTTTCGTCCACTTCCATCGGTAATTTACTTGGAGCTATATTTTTATTCACCACATGATATGTGTTTTGCTTGGAGCGTCTTGTATTATTTGTGTATTTGCTTGTTAGTTTACCACAGTCATCCTTCCTGTACACACCTTTTGAGAGAGCCATACATGAATTGAAATTTGATAGAATACTCTATGTGCTTCACTTATATTTTTTTGAGCTTGATAGTTTGCTCATAGTGCTTCACTTATATCTTTGAGCGTGATAATTTTTGCTCTAGTGCTTCACTTAGATCTTTCAGAGCATGGTGGTGGATTTGTTTTAAAGAAACTTTATCTCTCATGCTTCACTTAGATTATTTTGAGAGTCGTTAATAGCATGGTAATTTGCTTAATGATAACATACTTGGTATTCAAGATATGTGCAACTTTCTTTTGAGTGCGTTGAATACTAAGATAAGTTTGATGCTTGATAATTGTTTTGAGATATGGAGGTGATAATATCAAAGTCGTTCTAGTTGAGTAGTTGTGAATTTGAGAAATGCTTGTGTTGAAGTTAGCAAATCCCGTAGCATGCACGTATGGTTAAAGTTGTGTAGCAAATTTGAAACATGAAGTGTACCTGGCTTGTGCATCCTTATGAGTGGCGGTCGGGGACGAGCGATGGTCTTTTCCTACCAATCTATCCCCCTAGGAGCATGCGCATAGTACCTGATTTTTGATGACTTCTAAATTTTTGCAATAAGTATATGAGTTCTTTTGACTAATTTTGAGTCCATGGATTATACACACTTTTACCTTTCCGCCTTTGCTAGCCTCTTCGGTACCGTGCATTGCCCTTTCTCACCTTGAGAGTTGGTGCAAACTTTGCCGGTGCATCCAAACCCCGTGATATGATACGCTCTATCGCACATAAACCTCCTTATATCTTCCTCAAAACAGCCACCATACCTACCTATTATGGCATTTCCATAGCCATTCCGAGATATATTGCCATGCAACTTTCCACCGTTCCGTTCATCATCATCATCATGACATACTTTACTTTTGTCATATTGCCATTTGCATGATCATGTAGTTGACATCGTATTTGTGGCAAAGCCACCATGCATTATTTTTCATACATGTCACTCTTGATTCATTGCACCATCCCGGTATACCGCCGGAGGCATTCATATAGAGTCATACCTTGTTCTAGTATCGAGTTGTAATCCTTATGTTGTAATCAATAGAAGTGTGATGATCATCATTATTAGAGCATTGCCCAAATAAAAAAACAGAGAAAGGCAAAAATAAAAAAAAGGCCCAAAAAAAGAAAATAAATAAAAAGGGCAATGCTACTATCTCTTTTTCCACACTTGTGCTTCAAAGTAGCACCTTGTTCTTCATGTAGTGAGTCTCATATATTGTGCTTCAAAGTAGCACCATGTTTTTCATATAGTGAGTCTCATAAGTTGCCTTTCTATACTAGTGGGAATTTTTCATTATAGAACTTGGCTTTTATATTCCCAAGATGGGCTTCCTCAAAATGCCCTAGGTCTTCATGAGCAAGCAAGTTGGATGCACACCCACTAGTTTTCTTTTGTTGAGCATTCATAGCTCTAGTGCATCCGTTGCATGGCAATCCCTACTCCCCATGTTGACATCAATTGATGGGCATCTCCATAGCCCGTTGATTATCCTCGTCAATGTGAGACTTTCTCCTTTTTTGTCTTCTCCACACAATCCCCATCATCATATTCTATTCCACCCATAGTGCTATATCCATGGCTCACGCTCATGTATTGCGTGAAGGTTGAAAAAGTTTGAGATTATTTAAGTATGAAACAATTGCTTGGCTTGTCATCGGGGGTATAGAAGTTGGGAACATCTTTGTGTGACGAAAATAAAGCATAGCCTAACTATATGATTTTGTAGGGATGAACTTTCTTTTGCCAAGCTATTTTGAGAAGACATGAATAATTTGATTAGTATGCTTGAAGTATTATTATTGTTATGTCAATATGAACTTTTGTCTTGAATCTTTCGGATCTGAATATTCATACCATGATTAAGAAGATTTACATTCAAATTATGCCAAAGTATCACTCCGCATCAAAAATTCTCTTTTTATCATTTACCTACTCGAGGAAGAGCAGGAATTAAGCTTGGGGATGCCTGATACGTCTCCAACGTATCTATAATTTTTGATTGCTCCATGCTATTTATCTATTGTTTTGGACTATAATGGGCTTTATTTTCCACTTTTATATTACTTTTGGGACTAACCTATTAACCGGAGGCCCAGCCCAGAATTGCTGTTTTTTGCCTTTTTCAGTATTTTGAAGAAACAGAATATCAAACGGAGTCCAAACGGAATGAAACCTTTGGAAACGTGATTTTCTCACCGAACGTGATCCAGGAGACTTGGACCCTACACCAAGGCACAAGAGAGGCGGTCACGAGGGTGGGGGCGCCCCCTCCTAGGGCGCGCCCCCTGCCTCATGGGCCCCTCGAAGCTCGACCGACATACTCCTTCCTCCTATATATACCTACGTACCCCCAAACGATCAGAACAGGAGCCAAAAACCTAATTCCACAGCCGCAACTTCCTGTATCCACGAGATCCCATCTTGGGGCCTGTTCCGGAGCTCCGCCGAAGGGGGCATCCACCACGGAGGGCTTCTACATCAACACCATAGCCTCTCCGATGAAGTGTGAGTAGTTTACTTCAGACCTTCGGGTCCATAGCTAGTAGCTAGATGACTTCTTCTCTCTTTTTGGATCTCAATACAATGTTCTCCCCCTCTCTTGTGGAGATCTATTCGATGTAATCTTCTTTTTGCGGTGTTATTGTTGAGACCGATGAATTGTGGGTTTATGATCCAGCTTATTTATGAATAATATTTGAATCTTCTCTGAATTATTTTATGTATGATTGAGTTATCTTTGCAAGTCTCTTCGAATTATCCGTTTGGTTTGGCCAACTAGATTGGTAGTTCTTGCAATGGGAGAAGTGCATGGCTTTGGGTTCAATCTTGCGGTGTCCTTACCCAGTGACAGAAAGGGTTGCAAGGCACGTATTGTGTTGTTCCCATCGAGGATAACAAGATGGGCTATTTATCATATTGCATGAATTTATTCCTCTACATCATGTCATCTTGCTTAAGGCGTTACTCTGTTTTTAACTTAATACTCTAGATGCATGCTGGAAAGCGGTTGGATGAGTGGAGTAATAGTATAGATGCCAGAATCGTTTCGGTCTACTTGTCTCGGACGTGATGCCTATATACATGATCATACCTAGATAACCTCATAACTATGCTCAATTCTGTCAATTGCTCAACAGTAATTTGTTCACCCACCGTAGAATACTAATGCTCTTGAGAGAAGCCACTAGTGAAACCTATGGCCCCCGGGTCTATTCTCATCATATCAATCTCCATCACTTTTATACTTGCTTTATTTTTACTTTGCCTTTTACTTTTCACTTTGCATCTTTATACCAAAAATACCAAAAATATTATCTCTATCAGATCTCACTCTACTAAGTGACCGTAAAGGGATTGACAACCGCTAATCGTGTTGGTTGCGAGTAGCTATTGTTTTGTGCAAGTACGAGGGACTTGTGCGTGGCCTCCTACTGGATTGATACCTTGGTTCTCAAAAACAGAGGGAAATACTTACGCTACTGTGCTGCATCACCCTCTCCTCTTCGGGGAAAACCAACGCAAGCTCAAGATGTAGCAGTAGGCAAGCAAGACTGTAGCATACTTTATGTGCCATACTTGAGCCTCGTTTATACCACTCTCACTGGTGAAAGGATTTATAACCTTGGAGCGGTTGTTGCACGTAGACTTCAGCATAACGCCAAAAGTGGCTGGTTCTATGGTGGAATTTATGCCACGCGTCTAGCACGAGGGCTAGGTGTTTCACCTTTGCCCTTTGATCCTATCCTACCCACTCGATATTTAGATTTTGATGCTTTAAAAGAGCATAAAATTCTGAAGGGAAGGGTTTATAACTTCACATATAACCTGATGTTTCACCAATCACATGTTGTGGACACATATTTGCCTGCGCCTGCTCTCTTTGATTATAATAGCAAGTAAAGATATTTTGTTCTTGAGAGCGAGGCTCTAGCTCATAACACAGCAGTGGTGGCGGCATGGCGTATTGAGGCATCCGCACCGAGAGCCTCTGTGAGCTACCACGCCGACTACTACCGTCCAGGCCACTGATCTATTACCAATTTAGGCCAAAAGCCTAATCTTGGGGGAGTACGTGTTTCTCACCGACATTATATTCATGTTCACATATCATCCCATTTGTCGGTGTTCACACTTTTTCGTTGTATCATCCATGCTTAGATTTATTTTCTTGCTTTATTTTTGTGTGTTTGAAAAACTTTAAAAACCCAAAAAAATTAGTTGTAGTAATTTACTTTCTATGCATGATTAGTAGTAGCACTAAAAGGAAAACTCAAAAAGATTTCCTTGTTCTTCTTTTGCTTGTTGGGAGCTTTGCCGTGTAAATAGTTTTTTTTCGAGTTTTTGCTTTTATTTGCTTGTTCAATAAAATCAAAAAACTCCAAAAATATTTTAGTGTGTTTCTCTGAATTTCTTTTCTTTTTATTCGAGTCTTACCGAGGAGAAGACCACGATGAAAATGTTGAGAGTGGCTCTCATATGAATAACTATTGAACTAATAAGAGCCCATTTACCTTGTCTTCTCCTGTTGAATAAAATGTCTTGCAGATTCCAGCTTAGTCCATGGCACTCTTGCACTATTATTATTTTCATATCGTTCGATCGTGCAAGTGAAAGGCAATAATGACGACATTCGATAAACTGGCCGTGGTAGAGAAAAACGGGTATGAACTCTACTTGTTCTGTTTGTGTAAATATGTTTAACCTAGTATTCATGATTCAGCCCATTATGATTAAACATATTTGCAATGACAATTAGAGATTATAGTTTCTGATGCCATGCATAAGTAGCTGGGAGTGGATAATGATTTATCTTGGATATCAACATAGCGTTAAAATGATTGTGATGTAGTATGATGATATGGTATCCTCCTCTAAATGTTTGAGTGGTTTGACTTGGTACATGTTCATGCATGTAGTTGAATCAAAACCAACATAGCCTCTATAATATTTATGTTCATGGTGTTCATATCCTACCCATGCTAGTGTCCAATGTTACTTATGCATAATGCATGGTTATGATCGTTGTTTCTCTCTAGCTGCCCGCTTCCCAATCTTAATTGCTAGCCTTCGCCTGGACTAAGTGGGAATTCTGCTTGTACATCAAAAACCTTGAACCAAAGTTATTCCATATGAGTCCACCATACCTACCTATATACGGTATTACCCTGCCGTCCTAAGTAAATTTGCATGTGCCGCCTCTAAAAACTACTAAGAAATTATCCATTTTGTGTGCCTAGATCGTTCATGGAACGACCGGAGGTGTTCAATATCTTCCATGCTAAGTGGGTTATTCTCAGGTCAAGTGTTTATTCACTCGCCATTGCACGAGAAAATGGGTAGTAATAGGGATTCCCAGTCCCGAACTCAAAAATGCAAATAATTAAACAAAACTCCCCGGGATTGATGTTGGTATGGAAGGCACCCGTTTTTTCGGACAAGCCGTGGAGTGTGATTGATGGTGGTGGGGGAGTAAACCTTTACTTTTATCGCTTGAGAACCGCCACTAGCGTGCTTAGCATGGAAGATGTTGATAACTGATAGTCGTGAAGTGAATAAGAAGGGTGCATGTCTCAAAATATCATTCATCTCTGTTTTAAAAATCGAGCTCTGGCACCTCTGCAAATCACTGCTTCCCTCTGCGAAGGGACTTTTTATTTACTTTTATGTTGTGTCATCACCTTCTAAAAACAAGCGCCAGAAACTGATAGAGCACAGTTGTCATGATTTATGCATTGTGTGTAGCTAATGTTGGGTGCATCATGACTGGATCTTTTCTACCATGAATTACAATGTTTAGTCGCTGCTTGACCTTTGGAGGTGCTCTGCATTTATGTTTTGCGGTCTCAGAAAGGGGTAGCGAGATACCACTATTGTCATATTATATCATGGTTGTTTTGACAACATGTTGCTGTTTGAGATTTCTTATTATTGCTCGCTAGCTGATTATGTCATTGATATGAATCATTATAATCTTTAAATGTTATTGTTGACATGGTTAGTTATAATGTTGGCTGAAAACCTGGGTGATGTTTAAGCTTATTTATGCAAACAAGAGCAAAAGAGTTCGTAAAAGTTTTTCTTTCTCACTTTCAGTTTATCAACTGAATTGCTTGAGGACAAGCAAAGGTTTAAGCTTGGGGGAGTTGATACGTCTCCAACGTATCTACTTTTTCTCACGCTTTTCCTCTTGTATTGGACACTATTTTGCATGATTTGAATGAAACTAACCCCGGACTGACGTTGTTTTCAGCAATTCTACCATGGTGTTGTTTTTGTGCAGAAATAAAAGTTCTCGGAATGGAAAGAAACTTTGTGAGGATTTTTTATATCATTTATAAGAATTTCTAGAGCCAAGACCTGTCGGAGAGGGGCACCTGGGTGCGCACAACCCACCAGGGCATGCCCCCCTCTCATAGGACACGCCCAGGTGGGTTGTACCCACCTGGTGGCCCCGCTGATGACCCCCCTGATACTATAAAATCACATTATTCCAGAAAAAAAACAGGGAGAAAGAATTATCGTGATCCACGAGACGGAGCCGCCGCCAAGCCCTGTTCTTCCTCGGGAGGGCAGATCTGGAGTCCGTTTGGGGCTCCAGAGACGGGGATCTTGGTTCTTCATCATCACCAACCCATCTCCATCGCTAATTCCATGATGCTCCCCACCGGGAGTGAGTAATTCCTTCGTAGGCTCGCTGGTCGGTGAGGAGTTGGATGAGATTCATCATGTAATTGAGTTAGTTTTGTTAGGGCCCAATCCCTAGTACCCACTATGTTCTTAGATTGATGTTGCTATGACTTTGCTATGCTTAATGCTTGTCACTTTTGGCATGGGTGCCATGAACTCAGATCTGAACCATTTATGAATTCATCATTATATCCATGTTTTAGATTCGATCTTGCAAGTTATAGTCACCTACTACGTGTTATGATCCGGCAACCCCGGAGTGACAACAACCGGGCCCACTCCAGGTGGTGACCGTAGTTTGAGGAGTTCATGTATTCACTATGTGTTAATGCTTTGTTCCGGTTCTCTATTAAAAGGAGGCCTTAATGTCCCTTAGTTTCCATATGGACCCCGCTGCCATGGGAGGGTAGGACAAAAGATGCCATGCAAGTTCTTTTAATAAAGCACGTATGACTATTTACGGAATACATGCCTACATTATATCAATGAACTGGAGCTAGTCCGTATCGCCCTAGGTTATAACTGTCACATGATGAATATCATCCAACAAGTCACCGACCCAATGCCTACGAATTTATCATATATTGTTTCTGTTAAGTTACTACTGCTATCATCACTGTTACACTTGCTATAAAATTACTACTATCACTGTTATTGTTATCGTTGCTGCTCTTACAATTATCAAAACTATCAAACTACTTTGCTACTGATTGCTTGCTGCAGATAATTAATCTCCAGGTGTGGTTGAATTGACAACTCAGCTGCTAATACCTTCAAATATTCTTGGCTCCCCTTGTGTCGAATATATAAATTTGGGTTGAATACTCTACCCTCGAGAATTGTTGCGATCCCCTATACTTGTGGGTTATCGGCCACAGAGCGCGGTCGCCTGGAGAAGCTGAAGGAGGAGGTGGAGGTGGCCCAGGCATCCCATGCATAGCTCGTCTCTGAGGACAAGGCTCGGTTGTTGACCAGGGAGAAGCTCCTTGCTGCTGCTGAGGAGGTGGTCACCGCGGGGCGTGCCGCTTTTGACTCGCTCGAGCTGAGGTCCCGCAAGGCACTACAGAATCTCTACGGGAGCGGGTACGAGAAGTCGCTGGTGACTCCGGAGGAAGGCTCTGCTGGGCTGCTCCTCAAGCTTGTCGGGGCGCTCGAGGGCATCGTTGTCAGAGTAGGCCCCATGGTGGAGGGAGAAGCCCGCTCGCTCTCCACCTCGGCCGCGACGTGCGTCTTCAGCCACCTCTATCTTCGGGACCCCAGCTTCAACTTTGGTGCCTTGCTTGAGCCCATGGACCCTGAACTCTACACCGTTGCTGCCGAGGCTGTGAAGGATCGGGTGGAGGCCCTGCTGCGAAAGTTCCTCGCCGTCGACCCCGTGACGACAGCTGATGGCAAGGAAGGCGGCGATGTTATCGACGACAGGGCTCCCCAAGCGGGCCGCGACGGCATCCAAGGCCGAAGAAGAGGCTCGATGGCGGTGCTTCCACCTCTGCTTATCCTGCAACATGTATCGTGCCTCGTGGAGGCATAAGAACTTATGCTTGGTACTTTTTAAGAGACAATCTATTTTGTAATAATTTGCTAGGATTCTGATATTTCCTTTCCGTTTGCTTTAGTGCTCTGCGTCGACAGGGCCCGGCCCCGCACATACCTCAGCCACCGTTGGGTTTTCTGGATCACCGGGACGAGACGAAGGGGTGAGGGGCTACGTGGCCAGTTAGGCTCTTGAGTCGCGATGCTCGGGAGTCCCACTTGATGTATGAACAGTTCTCGAGAAGGAGATGCGAGAGTGGGTCTTAGCGTTCTGCGTCGGCAGGGCCCAGCCCCGCACATACCTCAGCCGATGTTGGGTCGTTCGGATAGACCAAGGGGTGAGGGGCTATGTGACCAGTTAGGCTCCTGAGTCGCGATGCTCAGGAGTCCCCTTGACGTACGAACAGCTCTCAGGAAGGAGATGCGAGCGTGGGTCTTAGCATTCTGCGTCGGCAGGGCCCGGCCCTGCGCATAAATCAGCCGCTGTTGGGTCGTCCGGATCACTAGGACGAGACCAAGGGGTGAGGGGCTACGTGACCATTTAGGCTCCTAAGTGGCGATGACCAGGAGTCCCCTTGACGTATGAAAAGACCTCCATACCTTTCCTCGCTGGGCTCTTGCTCGGGAGGGGTGGGCGAAGACCAGGTCCGAGGGACCTGGTGAGGTGGCATACGCCAGGCGTGACCTGAGCATATAGCCCCCCTGCCCAACCCCCTCGCGCAACTCTCCTGAGGGAGAAGCGGTGCGGTGAGGCTGAACAGTGAGTCTGGTGGCTCTCCTGAGGTTACTTCAGTCGTGAGGCCACCCTCAGTTGTTTATCACCAGCTCAGAGCATGGCGCTTCCTCTCTTGCACGGGCATAGCCGCTCCTCGACTGTGTCGACTGCCAGCGCGGAGCATGGTGCTTCCACTGGTACGTGGGTGGGGGCTCCCTCTGAGGGGAGACCCTGGGGCGTGTACAACCCCGCCCTGACATGTGGCTTGCACGGCAGGGCTAGAGGAGGTGTGTATGGGCACTCGTGAGCTAGCGCGAGACTCATGAGGCCCTACCTCAAGGCGGGTTCCGCCTGAATTTGATTCAGAACACTTGAGATGGTCCTGCGAGATGGTTAGGCAACCTTCACTGAGTGAATCTCTTGAGGTTATAGCATGACAAGGCCAAAACAACAACGACCCCAGGAGGTGACGTGAACGGGGCCGGCCCGCCAGACAGAGCTGAGTCGTTGGGTTTGTCGATGCTGCAGGGACGGACCCGAGCACAAATGCCATGCCCAGTCTTCTCATGCAAAAGTCCTGAAGAAAGACAGCCGGCGCGCGGCTCCCGCGGTGGCGAGGCACCGGGTCACGCGCCCTCACTCATCCGCTGGCGGTTAGCTCATGCGAGAACAAGGCACCAAGGACCATGGGAGGTGACGTGCACGGGAGCTGGCCCGCGAGCCAGAGCTCAGCAGCTTGGGTTTAGCGACGCTGCGGGGACGGACCCGAGCACAGACGCCGTGCCATCCTTAATCATGAGGTGGTCATGGGTGGGCTTGCAAGGGCGTACAATGTTCATGGCGACGAAGCACCGGGCAGGAAGGTGATAATCATAAAGCAACGCATGATCAAGGTAGAGCCAGTTCTGATACATGCAAAGAAGGATACATGTGAAAGTGCAACTATCCCTGGGTGGTTTTGGTAATTCCTAACAACATATAGCTCATTGAGCTAATGCTATTTCAAGATAAATATTTCAGGAAAGCTCAATGATTGGCATGGCATGGATTAGAAAGTGGACCCCTCAAAATGCAAGGACAAAAGATTGGCTCAAGCTCAAAGCACAAGCTCTACATTTTCATTTCAGTGATCCAAGATCACATTGAGTCCATAGGAAAAGCCAATACTATCAAGAGGGGGTGAAGTGTTTCTTAATGAGTTTCTTGCTCAAAGTGTTTAGTGATATGCTCCAAAACCCTCAACTACTTTCTCACATCCACATATGTCCCAAACCAAAAGTCAAACTCGGCCCCACCAAATCTTTCTAACCACCGCCACCGAGTTCAGTTGACATAGCCACTGCCAGAAACCCTAGTCTTTTCGGTCTCACTGATAGGGATCTCGGTCTCACCGAGATGGGATTGTAATCACTCGGTTTCCCTTCGTAACGTTTCGGTCAAACCGAGATGAGCGATCGGTCCCACTGAGATTGCAATGCAAACTCTCTGTTTCCCTTTCGTAACGTTTCGGTCCAACTGAAATGAGCGAATCGGTCCCACCGAGTTTGCCTGACCAACTCTCTATTAGTATATTACCAAAATCGGTCTCACCGAGTTTGTGTAATCGGTCTCACCGAGATTACGTTATGCCCTAACCCTAACAAAATCGGTCCCGCCGAGTTGACATGTCGGTCCACCGAAATCCCTAACGTTCACATTTTGAACTAAATCGGTTCGACCGAGTTTCATGATTCGGTCCCACCGAGTTTGGTGATTTGTGTGTAACGGTCAGATTTTGTGTGGAGGCTATATATATACCCCTCCAACCACTCTTCATTCGTGGAGAGATCCATCAGAACATGCCTACACTTCCAACATACATTTTCTGAGAGAGAACCACCTACACTTGTGTTGAGGTCAAGATATTCCATTCCAACCACATAAATCTTGATCTCTAGCCTTCCCCAAGGTTCTTTCCACTCAAATCTTCTTTCCACCAAATCCAAATCCTGTGAGAGAGAGTTGAGTGTTGGGGAGACTATCATTTGAAGCACAAGAGCAAGGAGTTCATCATCAACACACCATTTGTTACCTCTTGGAGAGTGGTGTCTCCTAGATTGGCTAGGTGTCACTTGGGAGCCTCCATCAAGATTGTGGAGTTGAACCAAGGAGTTTGTAAGGGCAAGGAGATCGCCTACTTCGTGAAGATCTACCTGAGTGAGGCAAGTCCTTCGTGGGCGATGGCCATGTAGGGATAGACAAGGTTGCTTCTTCGTGGACCCTTCGTGGGTGGAGCCCTCCATGGACTCGCGCAACCGCTACCCTTCGTGGGTTGAAGTCTCCATCAACGTGGTCGTACGATAGCACCACCTATCGGAACCACGGATAAAAAATCACCGTGTCAACATTGCATTTACTCCCTCAAACTCCTCCCTTTGCCTTCATATGCAATTGTTTTACATTCCGCTGCTATACTCTTAGAATTGCATGTGTAGGTTGTTTGCTTGACTTGTGGAAAGTTGCTAAAATCTGCCAAGAACTAAAATTGGGAAAAGACTAGATTTTTATTTGGTCAAGTAGTCTAATCACCCCCCCCTCTAGACATACTTTCGATCCTACAGGTGGTATCAGAGCTTTGGTCTCCATTTGCTTTGATTTCCATAGCTTTTGGTTGTCATAGCCTTGATTTCACAACCTAGGAGAGTATGGCGTCTAGCGAGGGAAATTACCACCATAGAGGTCCTTACTTTGATGGTACAAATTTTGCTAGTTGGAAGCATAAGATGAAAATGCATATTCTTGGACATAACCCCGCTGTTTGGGCTATTGTGTGTATTGGCTTGCAAGGTGAATTCTTCGATGGGAGAGAACCAAACCGTGAAGCTACGGCGGAAGAGTTGAAGATGCTACAATGCAATGCTCAAGCTTGTGATATTCTCTTCAACGGATTGTGCCCCGAAGAATTCAACAAAATCAGCCGTCTTGAGAAAGCAAAGGAAATTTGGGATACTTTGATTGATATGCACGAAGGTACCGATTCCGTTAAGGAATCCAAATTGGATGTGCTCCAAAAGTCAGCTTGACAAGTTCAAAATAAAGGATGGTGAAGTCGTCACTGAAATGTACTCTAGGCTTGTTGTCGGTGTCAAAACCGGCGGATCTCGGGTAGGGGGTCCCGAACTGTGTGTCTAGGCGGATGGTAACAGGAGACAAGGGACACGATGTTTTTACCCAGGTTTGGGCCCTCTCGATGGAGGTAAAACCCTACTCCTGCTTGATTAATATTGATGATATGGGTAGTACAAGAGTAGGTCTACCACGAGATCAGAGAGGCTAAACCCTAGAAGCTAGCCTATGGTATGATTGTTGTTCGTCCTACGGACTAAAACCCTCCGGTTTATATAGGCACCGAATAGGGTTAGGATTACATAGAGTCGGTTACAATGGTAGGAGATCTACATATCCGTATCACCAAGCTTGCCTTCCACGCCAAGGAAAGTCCCATCCGGACACGGGACGAAGTCTTCAATCTTATATCTTCATAGTCCAGGAGTCCGGCCAAAGGCTATAGTCCGGCTATCCGGACACCCCCTAATCCAGGACTCCCTCAGTAGCCCCTGAACCAGGCTTCAATGACGACCAGTCCGGCGCGCATATTGTCTTCGGCATTGCAAGGCGGGTTCCTCCTCCGAATACTTCATAGAAGATTTTGAACACAAGGATAGTGTCCGGCTCTGCAAAATAAGTTCCACATACCACCGTAGAGAGAATAATATTTACACAAGTTCAATCTGCTGACGTATTCCGCAGCGTGACATCACACCACGGCCAAGCCTTTATTCGAATCGTTTTTACTGTCCCACCTCAGCGCGTTTAGCGAGGTGGTTTCCTTGGCACATCTTGTCAAAGCAGAGATCATGTCCCCTTATACCGGGATTCTCATTAATACGGGCGTGGGTAACCCAACCGCGCCATTGATTATGGCGCTTGGGAGATAAGCGAGTTTTATCAGGCCGGTGGGGACGCATAGCTTTGTCCGTCCCTATAAGGGGATAAGGATCCACCTTTTCACACACGCCTTCTTCCTCCTTTGCTTATCCATTTCCGCGCACTCGAGCTCCAGCGCCCAAGTCCGGACATCCCACCTCAACCTTCTCCAACTATGTCCGGAGCGGGAGGCAAGTGGATGGCCTCCTCCATCACGGAGGGGCACATCAAAAAGCTGCGGAAGGCCGGATAACTGTCCGACAACATCGCGCATCGGCTCCCCAACAAGGGGCAGCTCATCCCCACCCCCAGGCCCCATGAGAGGGTGGTGTTCCTCCCCCACTTCCTTCGCGGACTAGGGTTTCCACTTCACCCATTTGTCCAGGGGCTCATGTTCTACTACGGCCTAGATTTCCACGATCTAGCCCCGAATTTCATCCTCAACATATCAGCGTTCATCGTCGTGTGCGAGGCCTTCCTCTGCATCATGCCCCACTTCAGCTTATGGCTGAAGACCTTCAATGTCAAGCCGAAGGTAGTGGGCGGCCGCCAAGCGGAGTGCGGAGGTGCCATGGTGGGCAAGATGGCCAACGTCCTATGGCTCGAGGGCTCCTTCGTGGAGACCATAAAGGGGTGGCAATCGGGGTGGTTCTATATCACCGAGCCGCGCGACTCCAAATGGGCGGCGGCCCCCGAATTCCGATCTGGCTTCCCTACATGGCTCACCTCATGGAAAGAGACGGGCCTGACGTGGGGTAATTCGGAAGAGCTGACCGGACTCCAAACCTGCGTCCGAAACCTGGTGGACAAGAAGCTCAAGCTTGTCAACGTAGTCCAGGTCATGCTCATCCGCCGGATCCTCCCATGCCAGCAACGGGCCTTCAACTTGTGGGAGTTTGATCCGACACAGCACCGAACCTTGAGCCGGCTCTTCGACACTACGTACGAAGATGCCTGGAAGGTGCTGTTCAAGGGCGCCGAGGCTCCCGCATCCGCTACTGAAGATCGCGGATTCAGCTCGCAGCATCAAGCCAGCAAGGTAAGCTATTTTACCCTTTACGGGACTCTTTTTTCATAGTTTGACTCTATGCGGGATCTAAAACTCCCTTACCTTTGACAGGACTGGCTGAAGACGTCCGGACAGGTTAACTGTCTGGCTCCCTTGCCAGAAGACCCAGCGGACGCCCGTCTGACGGGGCTGCTGGTTCCGGCACCTTACGTGGTGCGGGAGAAGAAGGCCAAGAAGAAGGCCACGGGAACTCGAAGGAGTTCCCGGTGCCAGGTGTTGTCGGACTCATCGTCCGATGACTCCGAGGCGGACTCCTCCCGCGAAGACGAGGAGAAGGAAAAAGAGGCCTCTCCCCCAGCGGGGGGAGAGAAGAAAAGGAAGGCCGCCCCAACTGGGGAGGCCGGAGGGTCCAAGAGGGCAAGGACCCTCCCTCCGGGCTACACCACCAACGCCGACGACGGCGGAGAGGAGTGGCCACCAAGGACCAAACCCCTGGCAAAATCGTAATTGTCCGGACACCAGAATAACTCATGGCATTCCATTTGTCGCACAGCACCTTCTAATGCCGAGTATAACCATGCAGCCCGCCCAAGGACGGGCTCGACGATTCATCGAGCGGCTCCCTGGATTCGTCGGAGGTGAATAGCACCTCACTTCCGACCGCCTCGTCTCCTCCCGCCGCCGATGACGCCGGGGTGGAGTCCCAAAAGGGGCCCAACCAGGAGGAGGTGGCCCTGGAGGCGCCGCAAGGCGACCTCCCGGAACCCGGGCTCAAAGGGGATAAAACCCCAAAGGGCTTTAAGTCCGGCCCTGTGCCGGACTCCGTACCGGAACCTTCAGTGGTTCCGAGTCCGGCAGTGACCCCTTCAGAAGAAGGGCAAGATCATGACGCCGGTGACCTCGGTCCAACCAAGGCACGGATGATTTGATGGAGGCGCTTAACGGCGCTTCCATCGACGAGGAGCACCGCCTTGTTATGAGTGTGGTGATCCGAAAGTTCAGATTCGCCAAGAGCGGGCTGGTCAAGCTGTGCCAGCCTTCTAACATGCTTTGAGGTATGTATTTAAGATATATAAATATATTACCACATAGGCAGTAGTCCCTGATGCTCAGTTTGGTGTTCGGAAAGAAAAATCCGAACTGAGGATCTAAAAATATATACGCAGGATTCTAACATAAGTATGTCAATATGGGAATGCAGGCTGCACTGCTGACCTCTGCCGCACTGACTGCGGAGGTTGATGCATTGAAGCAGAGCCTCGAGCAGTCCGAGAATGAGCTCGGACTTGCCAAAAAGCAGCTCGAGGATAAAGAAGGTAGGTAATACCTTATGGGAGTATTTAAAAGATGTGGTTGCAAAAGATGACAGGAATAACGTGAATACTGCAGGGGCCACGAACGAGGTGGCGACCCTGAAGGAAGCGGTGTCCAAGGCCGAAAGCAATGCGGCCGCGGAGTGCGCCGAGCGAGATAAGCAGGAGGCGCGGGTGGCGGAGGTGCGGCAAGAGCTCCAGGCTCTCGTGGAAAAACATGAGAGTTTGGACCGTGACTCAAAGACTCGAGAGTCCGAGCTCGCCTCGGCCCTTGAGAGCGCCAAGGCCGCTAAGGCCGAAACCCAAAAAGGCCTCCAGGAGATTGAGGCGATGAAGAAGATAGCGGCGGGTAAGGCATTCTATATGCAAAGCAAGCATGTGAAAGTGAATTATCTGTTACTTACCCCGAATCCGGAGCTCTCCAGGAGCATTCGCAGATCTGCCCCGCAGTGTGGCTAATGCTGCCGCATTCTACCGAGCCGAGGAGGGAAGCTCGACGGAGAAGGTGTTTTGGTCAAAGTATGCTGAGGCCGGACACCCGGTGCCCTTAAGCAACCAGTTGAAGCAGCTGGTCGAGCTCCATAAGGTGGCCGAATAGGCCATGAAAGGCCTCATAGTTCGGCTGTGGCCTAAGGAAGCCATGCCTGGGAGCTACCTCAGGCTGGAGAGGCGGCCAGTGGGCCTTTGTCCATGGGTTGAAGTCATCAAGCGCTCCATCTGCATCGAAGGTGCCCGTAGGGCCCTTGCCCTTGCTAAGGTGCACTGGGGCAAGATGGACGCTGAGAAGCTTGTGGCGGACGGACCACCACCGAAGAAGGAGCATCGCAAGCCTGAAATGTATTATGAGGGCGTCCTGAAGGGTGCCTGCCTTATAGCGAATGAATGCTCCAAAGATATATTTTTTTAGTAGACTCGCATTTGTTATCCTGTACGCTGAAAACTTGTTCATATGCGCTAAGCAACACTTTTGAATTTAAAATATTACCTTCTATGCGACCATGTATTAAATTTGAGAGATGGCGAGTCGTCGGCTTCAGCCCCCATGCCACGAGTGCTTTGGGGTGTTCGGATAAACTTGAGCGCTCTTGTTCCCATTCTTGGGTCCTTCGAGGGAGGCGCCAACGCGAACAAGGCAACCGGACTATAATGCTTGAACACTCTCACTTAGCCATAGAATTCTATAATTTTAAATTTCGTGAAGCCCCTAGTATTCGAAGACCGAGTTGAGGCGCTATCCACGCCTAGGCGGACAATGCCGACTCCTCGCTCTAAGCGGCATAAGTCTTTAGGGACTCGAAAACCTCTCGAACAGCGACCGGTTCTCGCCTTATCATGACGGTCAGTTTTAGCTTTCTCCACTGAGGTGCTTAACCCAGCTCAACCGGGGCACAATCACAGTGGTTCTCCCAGCGCTACCTTAGCCGATATAACGGAACATAAGGTACCAAAACATGGGAGCCGGGCAAACCCAACTATTGACCCAAGACATGATTCGGAGCCGATGCATATAATGCTATAAGTTCGGGGTGCCGCACTTGTGAAAGTGTTCGGACTTATCACACCATATTGTGGGGTACTTAAGCCCCTGGTGTATTTCCCATACCAAAGTGTACGGTTGCACAATGTCATAAATGAACATATATATGTAGAAAAAAGGGAATTCAATAATAGGCAGAAGCTATATATTGTTTATTCAAAAGGGCTGCGATGAGAGCGAACGATACAAATAGTCACGATAAGCAAGGGACGGAATTTTTTAACATGTCCCCCTCCAGGGGTAAGCCGCGGGATGGTGTGTAAAATAGATATATTGCTCGTAATAGAGACCACCTGGACACTCGACGTAGCTTTCTGCTTCCCTGGCTGTAGATCGTGTGTTCGGCGATCCTAACGCCGGACAGGGCTTCGTGTCAGGAACCCGATTCCAAGTCACATCGATCTAGCCGGTAACACCTCATATCACTTTGCGGCCTCACGCACGGTATTCCCACGGGTGTCGCCTTACCATGGCCCGGGACCGTTTGCGCCTTTTGGCTCACGTATATGATACTGTCGCTAGCATCCATATGACAGAGAACCCGGGCCGCATGGCTAGTCGTGAACCCAAAGCGGCACTAACCCATGGGGACAGGCATACATGAATCAACTTCGAGCATGTCGGTCAGCAGCGTGTGAATCCGGGCTGTAGCACTGGGCTAACAGGACTCCGGGAACCCGGGCTATAGCAGGCTAGGCAGGACTCCGGATATCACCGCGTGACATTTCCGGAGAGGGATGTACACGAGAACGAAGTGAAACACATGCCGGACAGTCAAGTGTCCAGAGCGAGTAGTCTTTGGGCTAGTAGGACTCCGGTGAACCGGGCTGTAGCGGACTACTATCGCTCAGGAAGCACTAGACTACATTTCCCCATATGAGAGGCTGCCAAGGATAAACAACTAGATTGTCGGATCCCACACATACCAAGCTTTCCAAACATACACACAATATGCTCAATATGTGTAAATACAACATGGCATCACAACATAACTCTACGACTCAAATATTTATTCATTAGGCTCCGAGGAGCGAGATATTACAAACATGGGTCTCACGACCCAACATTCAGAGCATACAAGTCAAACACATGCGGAAGCTTAACATGTCTGAGTACAGACATCTACAAATGAAAAAGGCTGAGAAGCCTGACTATCTACCAGATCCTGCCGAGGGCACAAGATCGTAGCTGAGGTATCAAGCTAAACGTCGAAGTCCACGCGGAACTACTAGCGAGACTGAAGTCTCTCTGCAAAACATAAAATAAGCAAACGTGAGTACAAATGTACTCAGCAAGACTTACATCAGAACTAACTACATATGCATCATTATCAACAAAGGGGGTGGTGGAGTTTGACTGCAGCAAGCTAGCTTTGACTCGGTGGCTAACCTGAACTACGACTGCAAGTACTCTTTGAGGTGGCGCACACGAGTCCACATATTCACCATATCAATACACCACTATGGATCCGTTCCCGTCTCCCTACCGAGAACGCCATCCATAGCACTCACGCTATCTTGCGCATTTTAGAGTATCCACTTTCACTTGTCTATGAACTGTTATAGGCAACCCAGAAGTCCTTTACCATGGACACGGCTATTCGAATAGATGATGTTAACCCTGCAGGGGTGTACTTCTTCACACACGCTCTCGCCACTTACCACCATGTACACGTCGTGTATCTTGGCAACCTTCAAGCGGAAGCCTGGCGAGGGAGTCGGCCACGACCTGACTAACCACACAAGTCTCTAGTCCAGGTTTATCGCCTATTCGGGTTCCATCCGCAAGGAGATCCGGCCAGGGTGTCGCTCACGGCCCCAAACGATGTGTGCAGGGTTCCCAAGCCCACCTCGATGGGTGGTTCTATGCTTGGTACACCATGCCACGGTGCCTAGTCTGTCCCAAGCCCACCTGTACCGGGTGCCACTTGGTAGACTACTAACACTACCTACAAACACCAGAAACTAGTTGCAACTCCTGGACAGAGATCGAGGCGATTAATAAGCCGAGAGGGGTCGATTTACCGGAACCCAATGTGTGGTAGTAACTGTTTCATGGATCACAAACACAGAACTCAGTTCCTGAGGACGGCTTCAATGAGACAACCCACCTTGTACTCCTACATGGCCTCTCACCGCTACCTTTACCAAATCATGTTCACACACTTAGCTCACACACAGTAGGACATGTTCACACACCTCCGATTCATTCCCGATGAATCAGACCTGACTCAACTCTAAGCAGTAGCATGCATGACAAACAAGCATGAATGAGTAGGCACAACAGGGCTCAAACAACTCCTACTCATGCTAGTGGGTTTCATCTATTTACTGTGGAATGACAGGTCATGCAGAGGATAAAGGGGTTCAACTACCGCAGCAAATAACAGTTGAATCGTTGTTGTCCTAATGTAGTAAAAGAGAGCAGGAGCGAGAGAGTGGGATTGTATCGGAATGAACAAGGGGGTTTTGCTTGCCTGGCACTTCTGAAGATAATATAGTTCTTCATCGGTGTTATCGAACTCATCGTCGGTACGTCGTCTACTGAGGGGGGAACAAACACCGGCAACAAAGGAGAAACACAATCAATGCCATGCAACAATATGATGCATGAAGATGACATGGCAATATGCTGTTGATTGGCCTAATGCATCTAGCAACAAGTTAAATGGGGTTGGTTTGAACACTAGATTCAAATTCAAACTCCATATGTGAGAGTTTAAATGCCATTTATATGATTTGTGCTAAACAGCAGCTATAAGTTGTTCTAACATGCATTAAAATGGTACAGATGGATACATTGGATTTTTCTGATCATTTTTCATATATAATTTATTTAATTTGGAGTTACGATTGAATTTCTATGAATTTTAGAAGTTTAGATCATTTTCTGGAATTTCCTAAATTATTTTAAATCCAGAAAATGAGTTATTGCGTCAGCATTAGGTCATGCTGACCTCAGCAGGTCAACAGGCGGGTCCAGGTCAAACCTGAACAGTGGGGACCACTGGTCAGTGACTGGGGCTGGTTAGTGACAATGACAGGTGGGTCCGGTCAACGCCCACGTCAGCGTGGTCAAAACTGACACGTGGGTCCCACTGGGTTTATCTAAACTAAACAGGAAAATTAATCTAACCTAAACAGGCGCATGGGCCCACGCGGCAGTGGCTTAAGAGGTTGATTAGAGGTGTCATTAGCAGCTAATGACGTAGCCACGTCAACCCACCGGCGACATGACGCCGGCGAGGCCAGACACGGTGGAGGGGCTCGGGTTTGCGTCTCCGGTGACCAAACGAGCGGCGGAGGGCACCGGCGGGGAGCTGGAGCTCTCCCGCATCCATTGCAGCAAGCGGCAGCAGCTAGGGTGGCCGGGGTTGAGCGCGGCGTCGACCTCGGCGGCGGCCGGAGTTCGGGCGCACTCGGGAACGGGGCTGCGGTGGCCATGGAGTGGCGTGCTTAGCTCCTACGGCACCTACGCGGCGCGGTGAGTACGATGGGCGCATGCCCGGGACCAAATTATCACCGGAGCCTCACCGACGACGAGCGCGGGCGGCGGCGGGTTTCGGTCAACAATGGGGCGACGGCTACGGCGTGTGAGAGCGAGAACGGAGAGGGGGAGAAGGAGCAGGAGCTCACGGCGAGTGCAGAGATGTCCCCGGCGTGCTCGGGGAAGCACCGGAGCTAGCGGGGCGGCGAGAGGGATCTCCAGCGTTGGGAGGTTGAAGACGACGATGGTGGCGGTGATGCAGCGCGTCCCTGGTTGCTTGGCTCATCGAGGACGATGCGGGCGACGAGGCGGATCTCCCGGACTCGAAGAGAGGGCGAGGGGAAGGCGGTGGCCGCGGTGGTGCTCGTCGGCAGCGGTGGGCGCGTTTGGTGAGGTGGGGGGAAACGGCAAGGGAGAGAGCAGGGGGAGAGTGAGAGCGGTCGGGGCGGCGCGTGGCGTCGTCCGAGCGATCCAGGCGACGGAAGGGAGAAGCAGGAGGTGGCGGGAGACGTGGCCCCGGCCGGACGCCTGGCCGCGTGTGCCCCTGTCCTCCTGGCGCGAGGAAGGGGACGACTGGCACGGCCAGCTGGCTGGGCCGGCCTGCTGGGCTGCGGTGGGGCGCCAGGTAAGTGGTCAAGGTGGGCTTCCTCTCTCTCTTCGTTTATTTCTGTTTTCTATTTTTTTGTAACTTCAGGGCTTTATTAAAAATGCCAGGGCGTTTCCAAAAATCATGAAACTAATCATGGCTACTGTTTATAATATATCCAACAGTAAACATTTTAGTTTATGATTATTTCAGCATTTAAAATATTTTATAGCATTTAAATGCCCAAACGCAAATACTATAGGATTTAATTCAAAAGTCCAGAAATGACCTAGAATTATGTGCATCATTTTTGCCAGAGGTTTTCACCTTTATCAAAAATCATGAACTTTTCCAGAGGACATTTTGGATTTATTGAAAAGGATTTTATTTGATCCTATTTGAATTCACTTGGTGCTAGGGTTTGGATCAATCCCCATTTCAACTTCATGAAACTTAAACATGATGCATGGATGCAATGCCACTAGTTAGAAGCAAACTCTAGGGATGTGACAACTCATCCCCACTAAACAAGAATCTCGTCCCGAGATTCAAGACGTGAGGTAAGAAGACAGAGGGGCACAAGCTAACACGGTCTTCACGATCCAGGTTGCACTTCATAAGAACGTTGACATGATCACCATCTTTGTCTCGACGTCTTGTCTTGGGAACTACATCCAACATGACAACGAGAAGAAAGGGGGGATTTTAGAAGAATCGATCTTCTTGAGGTTCGAACAATTTAGGATCATCTTAATGATCACAAGATCAACTCACGGAATGAGACATAGAAACATCTCTGGAGCTGAGAGGCAAAGCATGCATCAGGAGCGACAGAAGAAACAATTTGACGAGGGTTTCAAAGTAGCGAGGGAATTGCCATGATTCCAAACGGGGCACCTCAGGGAAGGTGACTCGAAGGACTATTCCCTTAAGTGGCAAAAAGAATTACTTTTGATATCTAGATCATTGAAACTCTTTATACCAGCCTAAGTCAATCACAAACGATCGTTTGGAGGAGTTCAAAGGAATGACACATCCGGATTCGAATGGATGATGTGGACTACATTGTTGAAGACAACGCAATGGATGATTTTTGCTTATCATCGGGAATGAATGGGACCTATGGCAGGACCACTGTTGAAGGCGATCCTGACCAGAAATTACCGAGAAGGGTAGCCCATGGTTGGATGGCACAATGGTGGTGCAAGCTGGGAACAAAATGCAACTGTTGGGAATGTTCCAACCATCATATCTGCCTGAGATTCAGATCTGGTTGGTACAGGAATATTTCAGACATCCACGTGCCTGAAAGGGAAAGTTTGCAACACAACTGATGGGATGATGTTGCGAGATTCTCGGGAGATGAACTACGATAGCAAGCTCCAAAACATGAGCTGGCTCTGCTACAGACCTGTGAACACGTTGTCCAAGACAAGCATGACCACGTAGTAGTCTTATAATGAAACACTATCGAGTTCAGGTTAAGATCCATCATCAAGGATTTCGAAGTCTTTACGTGCGCTAGACTTCTTTTCCTTGAACAAATCAATCAGTGGCTTGGGGTGCTAGGAATTACACATGGAGTGGAGGTAATTAATCTACCAAACCATAGAATACTTCGCATGTATGCATGACTGACTTGGGATGATTCCAAGGGAAACAAAACAAAGCTTTCTCAAATTCATGGCGGCAACTTACACCTAATGCACGTGAATTAGAAGAAGTCGCTACTTTCATCCAAACATATGCTTCATGAACGGAACATGAAGGCATCATTTACAAAGTTTCCAACACTAGCTTGATGTTCAACATGAATCATGGGGGAGACAAAATGCTACTGATGGGCTCAACAGCAACTCATCGGAATTTCCATATCACTGGACTTCCACCGTCATGTGAACACGGTGATAGCATTGGTCAGACCAAAAGGTGTAATGGTGTATGCTCGAGGGATCAACCATGAGTAAGACATCATTACGAACATCGTTGGTTCTAATTTGACTTGATGATAGCCCATACTCAAGTCAAAGTTTTGACAAGGCAATAGATCCAACAACTGATCACAGAGACCAATCGATGAAGATATCATCTTTCTTCAACACACACTCAAAAGGATATCCCTTAAAATGAACTAAGTCGGACAAGCTTTCATCTTCCAACTCTCCAAGTTGTTGTCTAGCTTAACCGACTAGCTCAGGGGTATCCAACACAGATTCTTGGAGAATGGCTGGTTCAGAGAATAACCAACTTGATCACGAACTCAACATAGCGGTCGGGTGACAACCTGGTGATACTTCCGAGAAGATAATCGGAACATCACGAACCACCTATATGTTACTAAGCTCGAGAACAATCCTGCTTTTCAGGGCAAGATGATATGATCAAAAGAGTGAGGAATTGACACAGTCCTAACTCATTGATCGATGAGTGCACCAAAAATAAGGACTAGATAGCACGGTCAATCTTAGGATGATGGTTTAATAACCAACACGCTAAGAATGAGAGTATTGTCCATTTACTACCAAGCAAGGGGGGGTTGCTAGGCGTATCGATTTCACACACCACAATTCACTTGTCGGCATTCCGTTTTCAACAACACGGGACCGAGGAATGAATAATGATGGTGAGAAGTATCACTGCGTCAAGAATTCATGAGAGGTGGTGCAATTCTCATGACATTCTTGACATAAAGATGGTAACACTCCAGGTGGAACAGAATCAAAAGCTGGATGGGCACTTTGATCTGCGGAATACAACTGCTTTGACCCAATCCTAGAAATGGACAAGGTACTGGAGTTTGTTCTCCTAGTCATTCCAGAATAGAATGGCTCGACGGACCCCAAGAGTAATAGGCATCGATAAACGATCGCACACATACTCTTGACTATCAATTGATAGATGAAGGTCGGAAGACAACTATAATGGGAACAACTCAAGGAACACACAATTTTCTGAGTTGTGGACGCATAGATTAGTATGTCGAGCGAAGCTCAACATTTCTTTCGGATAACCCATGCAGAAAGGTAGAACTGGCAGAATCACAATTATGAATGGAGAACTCCTCAAGAGTACTCTGATTGTGATCTTTTGGTTCAAAGAACTTCTGCCTTAATGGTTCATGGTATTTGGAAGAAGGAAATACCACGGACCTCGAGGACTAATGCAAAGGTTACTAATATCCTAAAGGAACTAGCAAACACTATCAACACGAAGTAGGTAGGGTGAATCTCGGGTCAAGAACCCAGGAGTAGAATACCTACTACTAAATGGCATCACGGGATGCTTTCGAAAATGGTGGCCAGAATCATCACACCGGGAACACAAAACATGGCTAGATTACTAGGTGACTCCCTAAAACACCTAGGGTCATCATAATAGCTCCAACATATATGTCAGGGCAACAGGGTACCTCAACTCACCCATTAGTGTGGTTAAACTGGCCCAAAGGAACGTCAGTAACGGGAAGAAGGAATTTGCAAATGCATCAGACTAGCTAGAAACCTGGGATGACTCGGACAGCATAACGGCTGTAAATGCTCAAAATGATTTGAGACATCCTGCAAAAATGGTGGCATGACCACTCAACATCACAATATCAAGGTTCTGAGACCAACTATGAACACACGGAAGTAGTAGAAACTGAACTGGGGCTTAAAACCAACAATCTTAAAAGTCTATGGATTAGTAACACGTGATTCTGATAGAAAGATGAGAAGCCTAGTTCTTAATCCCCGTAGAAGAGAAGAGGATGACTCAGATCAGAAGGCCATAGGGTAAAGGAGTAAAATGAGCCTTACATTCCCTTCCACAATCAATTCCCTTATATAACTAAAGCATTTCTAGACTCAACTTCGACCAGTTTGGCTTGGTAATCCTACAGGCAGTCAGGCTCTGATACCAAAGCTGTCAGGACCCTGATTCCAAGTCACATCGATCTAGCCGGTAACACCTCATATCACTTTGCGGCCTCACGCACGGTATTCCCACGGGTCTCGCCTTACCATGGCCCGGGACCATTTGCGCCTTTTGGCTCACGTATATGATAGTGTCACTAGCATCCATATGACAGAGAACCCGGGCCGACATGGCTAGTCGTGAACCCAAAGCGGCACTAACCCATGGGGACAGGCATACATGAATCAACTTCGAGCATGTCGATTGAAGTATGAATCCGGGCTGTAGCACTGGCTATGAGACTCAGGGAACCCGGGTTGTAGCAAAGCTAGGCAGGACTCGGATGTCACCGCGTGACATTTCCCCGAAGGGACAGACACAGGAACAAAGTGAAACACATGCGGAAGCTTAACATGTCTGAGTACAGACATCTACAAATGAAAAAGGCTGAGAAGCCTAACTATCTACCAGATCCTGCCGAGGGCACAAGATCGTAGCCGAGGTATCAAGCTAAACGTCGAAGTCCACGCGGAACTACTAGCGAGACTGAAGTCTCTCTGCAAAACATAAAATAAGCAAACGTGAGTACAAATGTACTCAGCAAGACTTACATCAGAACTAACTACATATGCATCATTATCAACAAAGGGGGTGGTGGAGTTTGAATGCAGCAAGCCAGCTTTGACTCGGTGGCTAACCTGAACTACGACTGCAAGTACTCTTTGAGGTGGCGCACACGAGTCCACATATTCACCATATCAATACACCACTATGGATCCGTTCCCGTCTCCCTACGAGAACGCCATCCATAGCACTCACGCTTATCTTACGCATTTTAGAGTATCCACTTTCACTTGTCTATGAACTGTTATAGGCAACCCAAAAGTCCTTTACCACGGACACGGCTATTCAATAGATGATGTTAACCTGCGCAGGGTGTACTTCTTCACACACGCCTCGCCACTTACCACCATGTACACGTGTATCTCGGCAACCTTCAAGTGAAGCTTTGGCGAGGAGTCGTACGACCGACTAACCACACAAGTCTCTAGTCCAGGTTTATCGCCTATTCGGGTTCCATCCGCAAGGAGATCCGCCGAGGTGTCGCTCACGGCCCCAAACGATGTGTGCAGGGTTCCCAAGCCCACCTCGACGGGTGGTTCTACGCTTGGTACACCGTGCCATGGTGCCTATTCTGTCCCAAGCCCACCTGTACCGGGTGCCACTTGGTAGACTACTAACACTACCTACAAACACCAGAAACTAGTTGCAACTCCTGGACAGAGATCGAGGCGATTAATAAGCCGAGAGGGGTCGAGTTACCGGAACCCAATGTGTGGTAGTAACTGTTTCATGGATCACAAACACAGAACTCAGTTCCTGAGGACGGCGTCAATGAGACAACCCACCATGTACTCCTACATGGCCTCTCACCGCTACCTTTACCAAATCGTGTTCACACACTTAGCTCACACACAGTAGGACATGTTCACACACCTCCGATTCATTCCCGATGAATCAGACCTGACTCAACTCTAAGCAGTAGCATGCATGACAAACAAGCATGAATGAGTAGGCACAACAGGGCTCAAACAACTCCTACTCATGCTAGTGGGTTTCATCTATTTACTGTGGAATGACAGGTCATGCAGAGGATAAAGGGGTTCAACTACCGCAGCAAATAACAGTTGAATCGTTGTTGTCCTAATGTAGTAAAAGAGAGCAGGAGCGAGAGAGTGGGATTGTATCGGAATGAACAAGGGGTTTTTGCTTGCCTGGCACTTCTGAAGATAATATAGTTCTTCATCGGTGTCATCGAACTCATCGTCGGTACGTCGTCTACTGAGCGGGAACAAACACCGGCAACAAAGGAGAAACACAATCAATGCCATGCAACAATATGATGCATGAAGATGACATGGCAATATGCTGTTGATTGGCCTAATGCATCTAGCAACAAGTTAAATGGGGTTGGTTTGAACACTAGATTCAAATTCAAACTCCATATGTGAGAGTTTAAATGCCATTTATATGATTTGTGCTAAAAAGCAGCTATAAGTTGTTCTAACATGCATGAAAATGGTACATATGGATAGATTGGATTTTTCTGATCATTTTTCATATATAATTTATTTAATTTGGAGTTACGGTTGAATTTCTATGAATTTTAGATGTTTAGATCATTTTCTGGAATTTCCTGAATTATTTTAAATCCAAAAATGAGTTATTAAGTCGACATTAGGTCATCTTGACCTCGGCGAGGTCAACAAAGCGGTCCAGTCAAACCTGACCAGTGGGGACCAGCAGTCGCTGACTTGGGCTGGTTAGTGACAATGATGTGTGGGTCGGTCAACGCCAGCGCCCGTCGGCGTGGTCAAAACTGACGCGTGGGTCCCACTGGGTTTATCTAAACTAAACAAGAAAATTAATCTAACCTAAACAGGCGCATGGGCCCATGTGGCAGTGGCTTAAGAGGTTGATTAGAGGTGTCATTAGCAGCTAATGACGTAGCCACGTCAACCCACCGGCGACATGACGCCGGCGAGGCCAGATGCGGTGGAGGGGCTCGGGTTTGCGTCTCCGGCGACCAAACGAGCGGCGGAAGGCACCCGCGGGGAGCTGGAGCTCTCCCGCATCCATTGCAGCAAGCGGCAGCAGCTAGGGTGGCTGGGGTTGAGCGCGGCGTCGACTTCGGCGGCGGCCGGAGTTCGGGCGCACTCGGGAACGGGGCTTCGGTGGCCATGGAGTGGCGTGCTTAGCTCCTACGGCACCTACGCGGGCGGCGGCGAGTTTCGGTCAACAAGGGGGCGACGGCTACGGCGAGTGCAGAGATGTCCTTGGCGCGCTCGGGGAAGCACCGGAGCTAGCGGGGCGGCGAGAGGGATCTCCGGCGTCGGGAGGTTGAAGACGATGATGGTGGCGGCGATGCAGTGCGTCCCTGGTCGCTTGGCTCGTCGAGGACGATGCGGGCGACGAGGCGGATCTCCCGGACTCGAAGAGAGGGCGAGGGGAAGGCGGTGGCCGCGGTGGTGCTCGTCGGCGGTGGGCGCGCGTGAGGTGAGGGAAAAGCGAGGAGAGAGCAGGGGAGAGTGAGAGCGGTCGGGGCGGCGCGTGGAGTCGTCCGAGCGATCCAGGCGACGGAAGGGAGAAGCAGGAGGTGGCGGGAGACGTGGCCCCGGCCGGACGCGTGGCCGCGCGTGCCCCTGTCCTCCTGGCGCGAGGAAGGGGACGACTGGCACGGCCAGCTAGCTGGGCCGGCCTGCTGGGCTGCGGTGGGGCGCTAGGTAAGTGGCCCAGGTGGGCTTCCTCTCTCTCTTCGTTTATTTCTGTTTTCTATTTTTTTGTAACTTCAGGGCTTTATTAAAAATGCCAGGGCGTTTCCAAAAATCATGAAACTAATCATGGCTACTGTTTACAATATATCCAACAGTAAACATTTTAGTTTATAATTATTTCAGCATTTAAAATATTTTATAGCATTTAAATGCCCAAACGCAAATATTATAGCATTTAATTCAAAAGTCCAGAAATGACCTAGAATTATGTGCATCATTTTTGCCAGAGGTTTTCCCCTTTATCAAAAATCATCAACTTTTCCAGAGGACATTTTGGATTTATTGAAAAGGATTTTATTTGATCCTATTTGAATTCACTTGGTGCTAGGGTTTGGATCAATCCCCATTTCAACTTCATGAAACTTAAACATGATGCATGGATGCAATGCCACTAGTTACAAGCAAACTCTAGGGATGTGACAATTCATGAGAACGGAGTCCTGAAAGTAAAAAGAAAGAAGAAAAGAATGACACAATCAGGAGCCCCTGGTGCGGTTGAGCCGCATTCTGGGCATGCTGTGGTCGTGCCCCTTCCCCTATGCCCATCGTATTTCCAGAGCGTAATTATGTACGTGTAGTACTGGTTTCGCAATTTCGCGAGGGCTGGGGCTTGGGCCGCATTGTTGTGCGTGCTCGAAACGTGCCAGGCGGTCTTGTTGTAGGTTACTCCGGGCGCGCTTGACGGTGTCCGGACGTTTAATAGCTGGACTCGAGAATTGCCTTAAGAGGCTGCTTTGTACTTCCGCCGTGAGGGCCGCCGTATGCTCCTCCGTCCGAAGAGAGCGTTCGATGTTTCCATTAACCGTAATGACTCCTCGAGGACCTGGCATCTTGATCTTGAGACATGCGTAGTACGGCACCGCATTGAACTTTGCAAATGCAGTTCGTCCGAGCAGTGCGTGATAGCCGCTGCGGAACGGGACTATGTCGAAGATTAACTCCTCGCTTCGGAAGTTATCCGGGGATCAGAAGACCACTTCAGGCAGCTGCCGCCGTCCATTAGGACTCTAGTGACGTGAAATCCGTCAATGATTGGGTCTAGAACCAATGCGGCGAATCCACCATGGCGGATGCTAGTGGGGTGGTCCCTTCGATCAAAAGTGATCGGGCAGGAAGACCACGGGTTGAACTTTGGGGCGACTGGCTCCATCGCATATACGTCCCTTAGTGCATGCTTCCGCTCCCTTTTGGGTATGTGGTTTGCGTATATCATGTTCACCGTCCGCACTTGCGGGGGGAAGCCCTTCTGTCCTCTATTGTTCGGCGGTCGGGGCTCCTCCTCGTCATCGCTATGCAGCCCCTTGTCATTGTTTTCGGCATTTAACTTGCCTCCCTGCTTGAACACCCAACAATCCCTATTGGTGTGATTGGCTGGCTTTTCGGGGGTGCCATGTATCTGGCACGAGCGATCGAGTATTCGGTCCAAATTGGACGGTCCCGGAGTATTTCTTTTAAATGCCTTTTTTCGCTGACCGGGTTTAGAGCCTCTGAATCCGACATTGACTGTCATATCCTCAGCATTATCACCGTTAATGTGGCGCTTGTGCTTGTTGCGACGCGACCTGCCATTGCTGTCCTTGGTATCCGAATTACCAGGGCTCTTGGTCATGTTGTTACTACGAGCTAGCCAGCTGTCCTCTCCCGTAAAAGCGGGTCATGAGTGTTGTGAGGGCTGCCATGGATTTCGGCTTTTCCTGTCCTAGGTGCTAGGCAAGCCACTCGTCGCGGATGTTGTGTTTGAAGGTTGCAAGGGCCTCGGCATCCGGACAATCGATGATTTGATTTTTCTTGGTTAGGAACCGTGTCCAGAATTGTCTGGCCGATTCCTCTGGCTGCTGAATTATGTGTCTTAGGTCATCGGCGTCGGGTGGTCGCACATATGTGCCCTAGAAATTGTCGAGGAATGCGGCTTCCAGGTCTTCCCAACAACCAATTGACTCTGCTGGCAAGCTGTTAAGCCAATGCCGAGCTGGTCCTTTAAGCTTGAGTGGGAGGTATTTGATGGCGTGTAGAACATCACCACGAGCCATGTGGATGTGAAGGAGATAGTCCTCGATCCAAACCGCAGGATCTGTTGTGCCATTGTATGATTCAATGTTTACGGGTTTGAAACCCTCAGGGATTTGATGATCCATCACTTCATCTATGAAGCATAGTGGGTGTGCGGCACCTCTGTATTGGGCTATATCACGACGCAGCTCAAATGAGCTTTGTCTACTATGTTCGGCCCGGCCGGAGTTGCCATATCCGGCGTGACGGTTAACGTCACGTGTCATGGGGCGCCCACGCGATCCATAGATCGATCTTGTTTGCCTTACCTTGTCCTCCAATATATCTCGCAGGTCTGGCGCATTTCCCCGCGCCTTGGTTTTTTTTTCGCGGCGCCGGGGTGCGGCTTGAGTTGAGGGCCGAGAGGCCTCTCTGTCGCGGCCACGAGGTGGCCGGTCAGCCATATCATGCGCTGGTGATGTAGGTTTGGGTGCTTCCTCCTCTAATCGGGGTAGCAGCCTGCATTTTGGGTAGCTCTTGGAGGGGCGCTCGAGTTCGTACTCTTTGGCCGCAAGGACTTCAGTCCATCTGTCAGCTAGCAAGTCTGGGTCAGCTCTAAGTTGTTGCTGCTTTTTCTTGAGGCTGCTTGCCGTGGCCATTAGCCTACGTTTGAAACGCTCTTGTTCGACGGGATCCTCGGGCACGACGAATTTGTCGTCGTCGAGGCTTGCCTCATCTTCGGAGGGAGGCATGTAATTATCGTCCTCTACCTCTCTTTCTGCCGCTCTCTCATGAGGGTTGGCTTCTCCATCCTCCTGCGCTGAATCATCTTTGAAGGGGTTATCTTGACCGCCGGGGTGTTATTGTCTCCCGTGCCAGAATCACCGTTTTTGCTATGGCGGGATTTAGAGCAGCGCCGCTGACGCCGGCGCTTAGGCTGTTTCTCGGAGGGGTCATCCTCCGCTGTTCCATCACCATTCCCATCTTTTGGGATGTCCACCATTTATATGTCGTTTGACGAGGTGGCCTTCCAGTGCCCTGTGGGCGCTGGTTCTTGGTCGTCTCCTACATCGTCGTCCATACCGTCGATGTCTTCGGAGTCGAAGTCGAGCATGTCGGTTAAATCATCGACAGTGGCTATGAAGTGGGTGGTGGGTGGGCTTTGAAATTCTTCGTCGTCCGCATCCCAACCTTCCTGACCATAATCTGGCCAGGGCTCTCCTGATAAAGAGAGAGACTTTAGTGAATTTAGAATGTCGCCAAAGGGCGAGTGCTGATAGATGTCCGCGGTGATGAATTCCATGATCGGGCCCAATCGGATTCGATTGGCAGGGGCGCGGAAGGCTCGGAGTCCGGAGGGGAGTCCGGCACCTTGGAGTCACGAGCTTCGCAAAGGACGGGGTAGGTGTACGCTCAATCGCCGTAGAGATTGCAGCCCCCGAGGCGGTGTCCAGCCACCCGTCCTCGATCGGCGCGGTCGGCTCCGAACTAAAGGTCGGAGCGGACACTGATGCGGCCTCCAGGACACTGTTCGGCGGCAGAGCTAGATCATGCCCCTCGTGACAGGGCGGCGCGCTTGGCTATGGCTTGAACCCGTCAAAGATCAAGTCTCCGCGGACGTCAGCCGTGTAGTTCAAACTTCCAAATATGACCTGGTGGCCAGGGGCGTAGCTTTCAATCTGCTCCAGATGGCCAAGCGAATTGGCCCATAGTGCAAAGCTGCCGAATACGAAGATCTGTCCGGGGAGAAAAGTCTCACCCTGGAGCGCATTGTTGTTGATGATCGGAGGAGCCATCGGGCCTAAGGATGACGACACAGAGGAACTCTCAATGAAAGCACCAATGTCGGTGTCAAAACCGGTGGATCTCGGGTAGGGGGTCCCGAACTGTGCGTCTAGGCGGATGGTAACAGGAGACAAGGGACACGATGTTTTTACCCAGGTTCGGGCCCTCTCGATGGAGGTAAAACCCTACTCCTGCTTGATTAATATTGATGAGATGGGTAGTACAAGAGTAGATCTACCACGAGATTAGAGAGGCTAAACCCTAGAACCTAGCCTATGGTATGATTGTTGTTCGTCCTACGGACTAAAACCCTCCGGTTTATATAGGCACCGAATAGGGTTAGGGTTACACAGAGTCGGTTACAATGGTAGGAGATCTACATATCCGTATCGCCAAGCTTGCCTTCCACGCCAAGGAAAGTCCCATCCGGACACGGGATAAAGTCTTCAATCTTGTATCTTCATAGTCCAGGAGTCCGGCCAAAGGCTATAGTCCGGCTATCCGGACACCCCCTAATCCAGGACTCCCTCACTTGCTCTCATCACAAATGAGATTGCCGTCTTAGGAAGTGAAGAGATGACCGATAGATTCATCATCAAGAAGATCCTAAGAGCCTTGGATGGAAAATATGATACCGTGTGCACATTGATCCAAATGATGCCCAATTACAAAGATCTCAAGCCAACGGAAGTTATTGGAAGAATTGTTGCTCATGATATGTCACTCAAGGTAAGGAAGAGCTTCACAACAAGTCAAGTGGTTCTTACAAAGCCTCGTGTGATGCTCCCACATCATCAAGTGAGAAGCAAACCTTCAATGAAGAATTGAGTCTAATGGTGAAGAACTTCAACAAGTTCTACAAGAGTAGAAGCAAGGAAAGAAGTTCCAAGTCAAGGTCCTACAATGACACAAGATCTTCTAGTCGTGAGCGTAATTGCTACAATTGTGGAAGACCCGGACACTACTCCAATGAGTGTACGGCTCCCTACAAAAGAAGAGAAGATTCTCCCAAAAGGAGTAGAAGAGAAGAATCACCATCAAGAGAAAGAATGAGTAGAGATGATCATTATGAACAAAGACCCTCTCGGAGAAGCAAGGATTCGGAAAGGAAGGACAAGTCATCAAGGAGCTACACAAAAAGAAGACATCAAGCTCATGTTGATGATTGGGTATCCGATTCCGACTCTGACCATCACTCTGAAAGAAGTTATCACTCCGACTCCGAATATACTCAAGATGAAGGTGTTGCCAAACTAGCACTTGTGACAACCAACTCCTACGACATATTTGACTCACCAAATGAAGGAATTGGGATATGCTTCATGGCTAAAGGTCCAAAGGTAACACACCCCGAGTATGTTGATTTCAATAGTGATGAAGATGATTTGCTAGGAGATGATGATTTACTTGTTGACAACTCTAGATATGAAAACTATGATGAGCTTGCTATTAATAATGATAATCAAGATAAAACGAATGATGATGATTGAGCGTCTAACTAAAGAACTAAACACTCTTAAGTTAGCTCATGAAACTACCTTGGAAAACCATCGAGAACTTTTAAAGACTCATGATAAGCTACACTTTGAAAAGCTCAACCTTGAGCAAGAACATGAGTTTTTAAAGGCAATCAATGATGATCTTCGCAAGAGAAGTTCTTATATTGCCAAGTTTTTACTCTTGTCTACTTACATGCCACAAGTTAAATCTAGCAACAAGAACAAGAAAGATTCTTCATCTAGTAGTAAAAAACAATCATGCTAAATCCAATGATGTTGCTTCTAGTAGTTCTCTTGATTCCACTAATGATTCTCTTAGCCAAGTTACACTTGAGCAAGAAAATAGCTTATTGAAGGGAATTATAGAGAAAGGTGTTTACAAGAGCCTTGCCGGAAATAAGCAATTTGAGGAAATTGTACGCAAGCAAGGAAGACACCGGAAGAATCAAGGTGTTGGTTTTGAACAAAAGTTCAATGCCAATGGAGTTGAGTGGGAAGAAGATCAATACCCCAAGACGAAGTATGTTCCTCAACAAGAGAAGTATGATCCTACTTCTTTCAAAGGAACACAAGCTTAAGATGATCTTCCACCACAAGACCACAAGCAATAAGGCAAGGACAAGCTTCAAGAGGAGATTGATGCATTTGAAGAAGCACCCAAGGCCTTGGTCAAGTGGATTCCCAAGACTACATCAAGTTCTACTTCATCAAGTACGACTACAACTCCAAGGATTCCCATCAAGATGGTGTGGATCCCGAAGAAGAAGAACTAGAGAGTTCTTGAGGATGACTCCGCCAACGTATTTCACTCTCATCATTTTGGCAAGGACAAGTACAAACAACTTTCATATCTTGCACTAGTTCAAGGAGTCACAAACCCTCTTGTTGGTAAGACAAGGGACAATGTAACCTAATGCTTTCATGGATATCATATTGTGTACACATCACTCTATGTCTATGGATATCCTTGTTTGTTCCTTGTGGGACTAACCCGTGTAGGTATTGAAAGTGCAACTCACTCCAATGGATTGCTCCGAATGATCTACATCAACATTGAGCATCCACATCTTCAACACCTACATGAAGTCATCATCGACAAAACCCAAGGTTAGTTCATCCCTCTTAGGGGGGATATCACATCTAGGGGAGCTTTACTCTAATCAATTGAGCTAAAGCAACTCTAATGGTGTGAGCACAACAATGCTTTATGTAAAAGTGGCAACCCCACTTGTGCTTAAGCGATGAGTATGACCTATGATCAAATGGTCTCATTTGACTCCTAAGTCAATATACTCATATATAGATGACCTAGTCATCGCCAAATTGCTTGATAGATGCTAGAGTGTTTGTGCATGCTTTGTCACATATTTATTTTGTCGATTTATTGTGTGAGCATGTTGGATGCATATTTTACTCATTCAAGGACATCCATTTGTTGCTTTGATTGTTTGGCTTTTTCTCTTTTGCCAAATGGATGGACAAGAATCCCTAAGAACTCCCTTTAGCTATCTATGCTTTTCTCGTCTCAAACTCTATTCATGCTACATCACAAAGTTTGATCAAGTCAGATTCGAACCACTCTGTGTGAGGAGCACTCAAAGTCCCCGATTCGTCATAGACTTAAACTTCCAAAACCTCTTTGTGCATTTCGTTCTGACCGATTCATCATTTTTGGTCCTACCAAGATCACTAAGTTGATCTAGGTTTTCAATCTCGGTGCAACCGTTTAGAACCTTTCGGTCACACCGAGTTGCAGTAACTGCCTGCATTTTTGCATCTCGGTGCCACCGAGTTGTTCCACTCGGTCACACCGACAGGGTCAGGTTATATATACCGACGGGTCAAATTTTGGAAAATTTTCCGAAACCCTTCACCCGCGCATAACCTGCTCTGCCTCTTCGGTTCTCTGGATCATCTTCTCACCGCCAGCGACCTCCCGCCGGTGGTCTCCGCCGCCGTCAACGGCAATCTACTCCGCCTTTGCCGCCGTAGCGAACACTCGCCGCTCCAGGGTAAGTGTTCGATCCCTTGTGCTGTCGATTTTACTCCGATTCCTAGCACAAGGACAATGCCATGTTTCTTGCCACGATTGAGATTGATCCATCCAGCTAAAACTTCCTTAGGTCTAGATTGATTCAAAAAATTAGGGTTAGCTCTCCACAGAACTCATCTCGGACCGATCGAACTGTAGAAATCGGTCTCACCAATTCGGTCTTGGCCATTGCACATGCGCTCTTCGGTCTGACCGAAACGTGAAAATCGGTGTGACCGAGTTCAAGATTCTGTGAAACCCTAGCAATATCGGTGCCACCGAACTGTGACTCGGCCCTACTGACTTCACTAGTTTAGGTTCCAAGTGTTGCGTCGGTATCACCGAGTTTGTCAATTCGGTAGCTCCGAGATCACTTCTGTAGAGAACTAAAACTAAACTTTTTGACTCAATTGTTTTTCAAAAGTCATGTACTTTGTGATGCTCATCTTCTCTACCTCATCTATAATCTATTCACAGGGTCTGCTGACAGTTTTCCTGCAAGATGTCTGACCAAAGTGACAGCCAGAACAAGTCTAAACATCACGTGCAGATGAGTGAGGGTTCTGATCCCTCTAGCAGCTATGATGAGGGAAGCAGGAGCACACCTAGTAACTTGCCAAAGGCAGCTACCAGGACAAGGAATAAGAAAAATTCTGATTCAGATGATGAAGATTATGTGGCTGTAGAGGATGAAGCCACTTCAAGGAAAAAGGTGCTGAAAAAGGAGTATGGCACAACTGCTGCAAGTAAGCCAGGAATGAAAACAAAGGCTTCAGCAAGAAGAGTTCCAATATCAAAGCCAAGGAAAGTTGCCACAGGTGAAGCCATGAAGTTCACCATTGAATCTGAAGAAGAAGCTATTGGTGAGGATAAGAAGAAGAAAAGGGCAAGAACTACTACTGCCAAAGTTCTTGGCAAGCCCTCAATGAGGAGAGATTCTGAAGAAGAAGAAGAAGAAGAAGAAGAAGAAGAAGAAGAAGAAGAAGAAGAAGAAGAATAGGAGTGTCGTGGAATTGTCACGGCAGATGTCCTCTCGCAAGGACTTAGTCATGGAGCCATCGCAACTAGGAAGCTTAAAGGGGTTAATCGGGACAAAGGACACGAGAAATTTATACTAGTTCGGCCCCTTACGGTGAAGGTAAGGCCTACGTCTAGTTGGGTTGGTATTGCTTGATATTTCGATGACCATGGAGCGAGATACGCTATGCCCGGTTCTCGATGAGTTGTTTCTTGCCCTAAGCCGCCAGCTGGTCGTCCCCTTATATACATGGGTTGACGCCCTGCGGCTTGCAGAGTCCCGGCCGACTCATAAACAGTGTCCGGCTCGGTGACTAGTTAAATCTACCTTATGATACAAGTCATGCCATCATGGCGGTTTATCACTATGGGCCTTAAGCCGCCTGTGGGCCTTAGACCCTTTATTGAACCGCCACCTTCGTGCTTGGTCTTTGGGCTTCTTTCTGATGAGTCTTATTTGCGTAACCCGGCCCCTCCTGGGCGGCTTACACAAATAGTTATATCCCCAACATTAGGCCCCAGATTGACTTGAACCGGTTCATGTCAATCTTAAAATACCTTAAGAAATAAACCTTCAGCCTTCTGCCTGTGCAAAGGTTTTTAACCCGCCATGACGTCATCTTCGGGATTCGGTTTAACCCGCCGTGACATCATCTTTACTTAAATTCATATTTTACTCCGCCATATCCTCCAACAGATCTTTGCTTTTACTGACCGTTCCGAAAACCGAGGCGTCGGGGCCGCTGGATAATGATGTTTAATCTCCTCGTTTCTCGCGCCGTCTCAGTCGGCCCTTCCTTATAAATAGGCACAACCTAGGTCTTTTTCCATTCTCCCCCTTCGTTCGTCTTCTTCCTCTCGCTGTCTCTCTGCTGCTCGAGCTTCGCCACCGCCGCCGCCGCAGATTTCCTCGTCTTCACTAACTCAGGCCGCTGCATCAACCTGACTTGACCAGAAAAACGCGACGGACCTCTGCAGCAACTCTGCATCTGTAAGCTTCTTCCTCCCTGTTCCTCAGATCTGCATTAGGATTTTCGAGTTCGTCAGTGTTCGTCACCGTCCGTCACGAACCCTTGACGGATTCCACCTCCAACGCCTCTTTCTAATCTTAAGATAGTATAAACTGCTGCGGTAGCTGCTTCGCACTCATTGCGAATGCAAATAGATCCATTTTCGCTTGTTCAGAGGCTTCCTTCGAGCGTACGAACTTCTCTGCACTAGTTTTAGGTCTAGAAATTTTTCTTTTCCAAATGACCGTTTGATCCAAATTAATAGCTGCAACTTGTGAAACCTGTTTGTTCCATACTTAGCCAAAAAATTGTATCTGTTAAATCTGCTTCACACAGTAGCTCATGTAGCCGGTTTAAGAAAACAACACTGATTATCAGCTTTGCTTGCTTCCCGCAGCTTAAGAAAACTTAACTGCCTTTGATACCTGTAGCGGCTTAAATATCACTGCATAGTTACCCATATGTCATTAGGCCCCTTCTTAAGCCGCCATCTTGGGTAGACTAAAAATGTTTTCCTCTAGGTTAAATTTGAACCGGAAACTCTTATTTTGTCATAGGCTTCAATTTATACAATGGCACCCACGGCTCCCAAAGCTCCCGTGACCTGCAACTGGGTCAGATCCACTGTTACGGAGAGCACTTTGTCTGACTTTGTGAAATCCGGCCATCTGCCCAAGAGAGAGGTCATGTCTTATCGTGCTCCTAACCCGTCAGAGGAGAAGCCTCAACCGAAGGAGGGGAGGTGATCGTGTTCTTGATCACATGAACCGGGCTTCGCTCCACCCGTTCAAAATTCTTGAGGATGTTTTACATTTCTTGATCTCGCACCTCAAGACATCGGGCCCAATTCCGTGTCAAATATTTGCAACTTCCAAGTCTTCTGCGAGGTGTACCTTGGGGAAGAACCCAACTTACCTTTATTCAGAGAATTGTTTTACTTAAACCGGCAGAATGAACGCGCGAACGGGCCCAGTCTGGAACTTGGTGGCATCTCGATTCAGCGGCGGAGAGACTGCCTGTTTCCTTACGCTGAACTGCCGAGTCATCCAAAGGATTGGAATCAGACGTGGTTTTACTGTGAGGGTACTTCTCCGGCTGACGAAAATCCTCTGCCTGGCTTCCGCGCCTTGCACCTTGACTCCAACCACCCGCTGCCGGATAAACTGACTGTTGTTGAACGTCTGCCACTCGCTCCCACCATTAGTAAAATCAAAGCTCTTTTAGGAAATGCTTACATGGTATTGACCTGGTCCGAGTCTGGGTCCCTTGGCGAGTGATTCCGTTAAGCCGCCGCCCCGGCTTAATGTGCACTTACTCAGGCGAGAAGAATGACCCACTGCGTCATAGTCCCGACGACTTACCAGATGATGTGGTGGATGCTATAACCCAGACATTGCTGAAAGAGGGCACGGTGACCACTAATGCCTTTGGCTTACTTCCTTTCTGCAAGAAGAACCCAGCTCCTGCAGTAAGTCATCAACCTCAATAATAACTCATTATTGTGTTATACCTTACTTTTATTCATAACCCCTTATCATTTTTCATAGGCCAATGATAGCTTCATGAAGGTCAAGTATAACCATGAAGCGGCCAAACAAGCCAGAGCGGCAAAAAGAGCCGAAAGGAAAACCGCCAAGACTGGAACTTCGAAGAAGAGGAAGCCAAGCGCTTCAGATATGTTTAAACTTGACGACACTGACGATGATGAAGAAGAGGTAACTTTTTAACTCCCTTGACTCTTTATCATCACTTTGCTGACATTAAATCTTTTCAGGAAGATACGGGAATAGTCAAGCCGTCGAGGAAGAGGTAACTATAATCTCCTCCGACTCCGAGCCCCTGCCGCGTCAGAAAATTCGAAGAGTAACCCGGAAAGTAAGATTTTCACATCCTTTGGCTTACCAAGATCCTCAATTTCTTTTGAAGCAACAACAATTTGAAAGCCGGAGGAAGACCCGGACCAGCAAGGATGTAGAGCTCTCCTCCGGCTTACCTGACGTAACCAGGAAGCGTCGGACTGAGGTTATCTCCGATTTACGTTCTGCTTTTCCTTTGGCAGGTTTAATTCGTCAACCTCTCAATTCATCTGACTCCAATTATCAGGATGCCTCTCCTTCCTCCGGCGAGTCTATGCAATCTAACATGCCAGCCTTCAAAACTGCCCCTGGGTAATGTAATTTTGTTTACCTTATGCTTTACCTTACTCATGCTTTTGTACTCATCCTTCTGCCTTTATCCACATCGTGCAAGTGAAACCCAGTAAGAGGGCAAAAAAGAGTAAGCCGTCCCAAGACCCAGTCACGACTGAACCGGAGCTTGGCACGGCTGCTCCTGACAGTTCTACCCATCAGCCGCCGCCTGTACCAGCCTATGATATTCCAGCACCATCCTCTGATCCACCTACCGAAGATACTCTCAACAGCTCTGATAACCCGGAAGCTCCTAGCCCGGCCAAGAAAATTGATCCGAAAATTGAGATTCTGAAGACTCAGTTAGTTGAGCCGGGACAGCCCACTGTCCTTGCCAAGTGCTCTGCCAAGGAGGAGTTTCTGGAACGCCGAAAGGCCAAGCTAGACATTGCTGACTATACTCATTTGAGCATTGGAGAGATAGTCTCTGGCTATATCAATCAAGTACATAGCAGCCGCGACCTGGAAATTGACATGGTGAAGCAAATACAGCAAAAATCTGAGGTATAACTTATGCTACTTTTCTTAATCATACTTACTGTATCTGCCCCCAAGTCTATTGCTTATGAATAAATATGTTGTAGACTTAGAAACCTGCTTAGCACTGCTTTATCCGGTTTAGAAAGAAGATTTTAACTCGGTTGCAACATGATACCTTGAACTTGCGATACACATTAGCCCCCAAGTGTCAAGTACCTTTGCTTGCAAAGTGCTTGGGACTTAATTTCCATGAACCGGCATTGTAAGTTTACAATTCTTCAGCATACATTAGCCCCCAAGTGTCAAGTACCTTTGCTTGCAAAGTACTTGGGACTTAATGTTTATTCTTACCATGATTCTGACTATAACCTGACACCAATGCAGGCCACCATAAGTCAATTTGAGTCGGAGATTGCTGACCTGAAGAGCCACCTGGCAGCTCAAGAACTTGAAATTCAAAAGGCCAACTCCAAATATGAATTCAGTATTTCTGAACAAGAAAAGTTTAAGAAAAACTTTGGGACAGATAAGAAAACTGGGCTGATGAAAAAGCTTCACTGGTGACCCGGGCCGAAACGGCAGAGGCATCGCTTGCAGAAGCCACAGCTGAGCTGTCCGGCTTAAAGCGCCAGATATCTCAAATGGTCTCAGCAATCTTTGGTAAGTTACTCATACAAACTTGAAATATTGCAAACCTTATTTCAATGATTACTTCAATTGTTACCTCCGGTTTACCTTATGTTTAATAATGCAGGCCCCAGGAGCACAAATCTCAAGCAGAATATGTTGATCAAACTGAAGGCGGTTTATACTCTGGTGGAACAGCTCTACACCGGGTCACAACGTGCTTTGGCCGTTGTAGCTTTATCAAATGACGATCCTCACCTCCTGCAAGACGTGCTGAAGCGGTTTGCTGTGTTACCTCAGCGGATCCAAGAGCTAAGGCGGGCGTCCGCAAGAGCCGGGGCCATAGCCGCGTTGAGCCGGGCTAAAGCATGGATTCCAGAACTAGACCCGGCTGACCTCGCTCTTGGATACCAGAGTCTGAAAGAGGATGGGACCGTATTTGATGACCAGGATTTCACCACCTGTGTCAAAGTTATACACCCTGTGGCTACTCTTATTGGGAATGATACTGATCTTATCAAATATATGCCGGGTTATGACAGCGAGAATCGGAGAATCCCAACGCCTTTTTACGACGACGTCGGCCTGATCCCTCCAATCCGTAAGCATACCTTTGCCCCTGAAGTCGACCCAGCCGGTTTAATAGATGACGAAGCTGAGTTTGAAGCTTTGAGTGGCATTGACTGGACATTGTCCACCTTCCAGGACAAGGCAGCCGACGGAGAGGCGGAGAAGGATAACCCGGATTCTTCAACCCAACCAAAGGAGTGAACCGCCAGGCGTCAAATGTTTATGTCTTTGTGAAAACAATGTGTCATTATTCAGACTCGGGGAGTCTTGTAATAGGGTAGAAAATAACCTATCGATTTTTGCCATGCCTTCGCGCATGTTTATGGCGCTTAATACTTTCTTAAGCCGCCATCGCTATATCCTTCCAGCTTATATTGATCTTCTATTTCCTTTAAACAGAAAATTGCTTGCCTTGTCCTACGATCCTTTTGGTAATCTCGCCGGCTTACATGACCCCACTCATGCGGTTAATTTTAACTCCTGAAAGTTAGAATTCACCTGGCACTTAACAATCTAAGGCGATCAATATTAAGCCGGAAAAAACCGTCTCACAGTGCTTTCAAGAAGATCTCAAGATATTCAAGTAATCATGCTTTCTAAAGTATAATAGACAATAAACAATATTCAAAGGCTTCTGATTCGAATACGATCAGTAAACCGTTCCAAAGGGGTTAAGCTAAGATTCGGATACGATCATATAGCCCCCAGTGGCTTTGGAGATGCCGATCAAGTGGGTATCGACAGCTATGTTCTCTTTGGTTCGAATATGACCAATGTTTGAACAGGAAGCCCCCAAGTGACCATAAGAGTTGTTTAATGACGTTGATTCGAATATGATCCATGTCAGACCCAAAGAGGTTAAGCTATGATTCAAATATGATCAAGAAGCCCCCAAGTGGGTTTGGCAGTATGCCGATCAAGTGGGTATCGACAGCTATGTTCTCTTTGGTTCCAATACGACCTATGTTTGAACAGGAAGCCCCCAAGTGATCATGGCTAGATTCAGATATGATCAGAAGCCGGACCAAAGGGAAAGTTGGATTCAGATATGATCCGCTCCCTATTGGTTGTTTCCACCACCTGATAAAAAAGATATATAAACCTTTGAGGGTGAAAAGGACAGAGGTCCTGCTTTATTGCTTTTATATAATATATACATCTTCAAAATATATACATATTGAGAGTCGGCGGCTCAGGTATAATAAGGCCGAAGATGAGCGATATTCTACTGCCGGCGGGTCTCCTCTTCCGACTTACGTGAGTCTTTGTGCTCTCGAACATCTATAAGGTAGTATGACCCGTTGTTCATATTCTTGCTGACCACAAAGGGTCCTTCCCAAGGAGGGGACAGCTTGTGCATATCAGACTGATCCTGGATGAGCCGGAGCACTAAATCGCCTTCCTGAAAGGTTCTGCTTCTAACCCGGCGGCTGTGATAGCGGCGCAGGTCTTGCTGGTAAATCGCCGAGTGGGCCATCGCCAAGTCTCGCTCTTCATCCAACAAGTCAAGCGCATCCTGACGAGCTTTTTCGTTATCAGCCTCAATGTAAGCCGTCACACGGGGTGAGTCGTGCCGGATGTCACTTAGCAGGACTGCCTCCACTCCGTACACCATGAAGAAAGGTGTGTAACCTGTAGACCTGTTAGGCGTAGTGTTGATGCTCCACAGTACATAGGGTAGCTCCTCCACCCAACAACCCAGGGTCCACTGTAAGGGAACCAAGAGCCGGGGTTTGATACCCTTAAGGATCTCTGATTAGCTCTTTCTGCTTGACCATTGGATTGAGGATGAGCAACAGCCGAAACATCAAGCCGGATATGTTCTCGTTGACAGAACTCTTGCATGGCACCCTTGGAGAGATTAGTACCATTATCAGTTATGATGTTGTGTGGAAAACCAAAACGAAAGATCACCTTTTTCATGAACTGAACCGCCGTGGCTGCATCACACTTACTGACCAGCTCTGCCTCAACCCACTTTGTAAGCTTATCCACTGCAACTAGGAGGTGTGTCTTTTTATCCTTAGACCTCTTGAAAGGTCCAACCATGTCAATCCCCCAGACTACAAACGGCCAAGTAATTGGAATCATTCTCAACTCTTGAGCCGGCACATGAGCTCGTCATGAGAATTTTTGACATCCGTCACATTTGCTGACCAGATCCTCCGCATCAGCATGAGCCGTCAGCCAATAGAAACCATGACGGAAAGCCTTGGCCACAAGAGATTTTGAGCCGCCATGATGACCACAATCCCCTTCATGGGTCTCACGAAGTATCTCCTGACCCTCCGCAGGTGACACACAACGTTGAAACGCCCCAGTGACACTGCGGTGATGTAACTCGCCATGAACAATCGTCATAGATTTGGACCGCCTGATGATTTGTCTCGCCAAAGTCTCATCCTCAGGCAATTCTCCCCGGGTCATATAGGCCAAATATGGCACTGTCCAATCCGGGATGACGTGAAGAGCTGCCACCAGCTGTGCCTCCTGTTCTGGCACTGCTAGTTCTTCCTCTGTAGGTACCTTGACAGCAGGATTATGCAAAACATCGAGAAAGGTGTTAGGCGGCACCGGCTTACACTGAGATCCCAGCCGGCTTAAAGCATCAGCCGCCTCATTCTTCCTTCGATCAATGTGCTCCACTTTATAACCTTTAAAATGTCCAGCCACAGCATCAACTTCACGACAGTAAGCCACAATTAAGCGATCCTTAGAGTCCCACTTGCCTGATACTTGTTGAGCCACAAGATCTGAGTCACCCAAACACCTTACCCGGCTCAAATTCATCTCTTTGTCCATCCTAAGACCATGGAATAAGGCCTCATACTCAGCTGCATTGTTAGTACAAGGAAACATAAGCCGGAGCACATAACAAAATTTGTCACCTCGGGGAAGTTAAAAGCGACTCAGCCCGAGCCTTCAAACTACTGGACCCATCAAAGTGAATAGTCCAATACGTGTTGTCTGGCTTCTCCTCAGGTGCCTGTAACTCTGTCCAATCATTGATAAAGTCCACCAAGGCTTGAGACTTAATAGCGGTACGTGGCATGTACTTCAAACCATGAGGCCCAAGCTCAATATCCCACTTGGCAACTCGTCCTATGGCTTCCCTGTTCTGGATGATGTCTCCCAAGGGGGCAGAACTTACCACAGTTATAGGATGACCTTGGGAGTACAGCTTCAGCTTCCGGCTTGCCATAAACACTCCGTAAACAAGTTTTTGCCAATGTGGATATCTTTGCTTAGACTCAATGAGCACCTCACTGATATAATAAACCGGTCGTTCAACCGGATGCTCCTTGCCAGCCTCCTTACGATCCACCACGATGGCAACACTGACAGCTCATGAGTTAGCAGCCACATATAACAGCAATGGCTCTTTATCAATGGGAGCCGCAAGGACCGGCGGCTCAGACAGCTGTCTCTTTAAATCTTCAAATGCAGTATTAGCAGCATCACTCCAGACAAAAGTGTATGTTTTCTTCATCATCTGATACAGCGGTATGGCCTTCTCACCTAACCGGCTTATGAACCGGCTTAAAGCAGCAACAAGACCCGCCAATCGTTGAACATCATTGATGCACGCCGGTTTAGCCAAAGAGGTAATTGCCTTGATCTTCTCCAGATTAGCTTCAATGCCTCTGTTTGAAACCAGGAAACCTAAGAGCTTGCCTGCAGGTACACCAAATACACACTTTGCCGGGTTAAGCATCATCTTATAAACCCGGAGATTATCAAAGGTCTCTTTCAAATCAGATATTAAGGTTTCCTTCTCTCTGGACTTCACCATGATGTCATCCACATAAGCATGAACATTGCACCCAATTTGATCGTGGAGACAGTTCTGTACACATCGCTGATAAGTCGCCTGAGCACTCTTGAGCCCAAATGGCATAGATACATAGTAGAAGGCTCCAAACGGAGTGATGAATGTCGTCTTCTCCTATTCCTTAACTGCCATTTTGATCTGATGATAACCGGAGTAAGCATCCAAAAAGCTCAAACGCTTGCAACCCGCCGTAGCATCAATGATTTGATCAATACGGGGGAGAGCAAAGGGATCATCTGTACAAGCCTTATTTAAGTCCGTGTAATCCACACACATCCGCCAGGTGCCGTTCTTCTTGAGCACGAGCACCGGGTTAGCCAACCACTCCGGGTGAAAAACTTCAACAATAAACCCAGCCGCTAAGAGTCGGGCGACTTCCTCTCCAATGGCTTTCCATCTCTATTCGTTGAACAGTCGAAGAAACTGCCTGACCGGCTTACACTTCGGATCAATATTGAGAGTGTGCTCAGCGAGTTCTCTCGGTACACCCGGCATGTCAGAAGGTTTCCATGTGAAGATGTCCTGGTTCTCACGGATGAACTCGATGAGCGCGCTTTCCTATTTAGGATCCAAATTGGTACTGATACTGAACTGCTTAGATGAATTGCCTGGAGTAAAATCAACAAGCTTTGTTTCAGCAGCCGACTTATATTTCATCGTCGGGTCATGCTCGGTGGTTGGCTTCTTTAGAGAGGTCATATCCGCCAGGTCAACATTGTCTTGATAAAACTTCAGCTCCTCTGCTGCACAAATAGACTCAGCATAAGCCGCGTCGCCCTCCTCACATTCCAGGGCTACCTTTCGACTTCCATGCATGGTGATGGTGCCCTTGTGACCCGGCATCTTAAGCAGCAGATAAACATAACACGGTCGTGCCATGAACTTGTGTAGGACCTTGAAGTATGTCTAGAGGGGGGGTGATTAGCCTACTTGACCAATAAAAACTTAACCTTTTGCCAATTTTATAGTTTGGCAGATTTTAGCTAATTTAGGACAAGTCAAGCAATCATCACACAATTCAAGCAAGCATGCAAAGAGTATATTGGCAGCGGAAATTAAAGCATGCAACTTGCAAGAATGTAAGGGGAAGGGTTTAGAGGATTCAAACGCAATTGGAGACACGGATGTTTTTCTCGTGGTTCCGATAGGTGGTGCTATCGTACTTCCACGTTGGTGGAGACTTCAACCCACGAAGGTTAACGGTTGCGCGAGTCCACAGAGGGCTCCACCCACAAAGGGTCCACGAAGTAGCAACCTTGTGTATCCCACCATGGCCGTCGCCCACGAAGGACTTGCCTCACTAGCGGTAGATCTTCACGAAGCAGGCGATCTCCTTGGCCTTACAAACTCCTTGGTTCAACTCCACAATCTTGTCGGAGGATCCCAAGTGACACCTAGCCAATCTTGGAGACACCACTCTCCAAGAAGTAACAAACGGTGTGTTGATGATGAACTCCTTGCTCTTATGCTTCAAATGATAGTCTCCCCAACACTCAACTCTCTCTCATAGGATTTAGATCTGGTGGAAAGATGATTTGAGTGGAAAGAAACTTGGGGAAGGCTAGAGATCAAGATTCATATGGTAGGAATGGAATATCTTGGCCTCAACACATGAGTAGGTGGTTCTCTCTCAGAAACGGTAAGTTGGAAGTGTAGGTTCAGTCTGATGGCTCTCTCCACGAATGAAGAGGAGGTGGAGGGGTATATATAGCCTCCACACAAAATCTAACCGTTACACACAATTTACCAAACTCGGTGGGACCGAATACTCGGTCGGACCGAATTAGTAAACCTAGTGACCATTAGTGATTTTCGGTGGGACTGACATGCATCTCGGTGAGACCGATATGGTTAGGGTTAGGGCATAATGTAATCTCGGTGAGACCGATTACACAAACTCGGTTAGACCGATTTTGGCAATTAGCTAACCAGAGAGTTGGTCAGGTAAACTCGGTGGGACCGATATGCTCTTTTCGGTGAGACCGAAATGTTACAAAAAGGAAACAGAGAGTTTACATTGCAATCTCGGTGGGACCGATCGCTCACTTGGTTGGACGAAATGTTACTAAGGAAGCAGAGATTGCAACCCCATCTCGGTGAGACCGAGATCCCTATCGGTAAGACCGATTTGCTTAGGGTTTGTGGCGTGGCTATGACTTTTGGAATCGGTGGCGCGGATAGAAAGAATCGGTGTGACTGATTTTGGCTTTAGGTTTAGGTCATTTTTGGATGTGGGAAAGTAGTTGAGGGTTTTGGAGCATATCACTAAGCACATGAAGCAAAAGGCTCATTAAGCAACACCTCATCCCTTCTTGATAGTATTGGCTTTTCCTATAGACTCAATGTGATCTTGGATCACTAAAATGTAAAATGAAGAGTCTTGAGCTTTTGAGCTTGAGCCAATCCTTTATCCTTAGTATTTTGAGGGATCCACATTCATCATCCATGCCATGCCATTCATTGAGCTTTCCTGAAATAATAGTCTTGGAATAGCATTAGCTCAATGAGCTATATGTTGTTATGAATTACCAAAACCACCTAGGGATAGTTGCACTTTGAATCTCCCCCTTTTTGGTAATTGATGACAACATATAGATCAAAGCTTCGACAAATGATAATAAAATTTAAATAACATCGTCGCTTTGAGAAGTATGTGATAAGCAAGAGCTCCCCCTAAATTTGTGCATATTTTAGATTTGCTTTGGACTGCAAATGCACAATGAATTAGGCTCATGGGTTACTCTTCCATGTCACATACATCTTGGTGGAGCGCACAAAATAATAAACAACGAATACATGCACTCATCACCAAGCATAGTGAGTGATCACATAAGATAGATAGGATAATATCAAGCATGCATAAGTGTAGCTTATGATCAAACACATGATCATCAATGTCTCACAAACATAGTATCTCAACCAAAAGCAAACAAAGTTGAAAAACCACCAAATAAAGCAAGAGAGAACAAAAGCAACACTCTCTCTCTCTCGAAGCCTATGATCTATACATTTTTCTCCCCCTTTGGCAACAAGTTACCAAAACGTTCATAGAAAATGCATAGTGCTAGATCGAATCTCAGGCTTGATCTTCTGGTGGTGGTGTAGAGATGGCTCCTTGGACGAAGACTTCTGTTTATGTAGATGGAGCTGGAGCTGATGAAGGTGCTGGAGCTGGTGGCACTGAGGCTGTAGCTGGTGCAGATGAAGTTGCTCTTGTGTGTCAGAAACTGGCACAGCTGATGACCTCTAGGCTCTAGGCACTCTGGCAAACACATTGGTTGTAGTCTTGCCCTTCCTCTCCTGCATGTCCTCTTGTAGCTCCTCCACTGCAGTCTGAATCTCAGTTACTTTTACATCTAAGTTATAGAACTTTTGTTCTATGATTCTCTCCAAGCTCTCTTGATTTTGAGTTAGGGTGGCCAATCCCTTCTCAATCCTCAAGGTTTATGCTATTAAGTAACCAAGCTGCTCCTGCTTGTTCTTCAAGAAATACTCAGATGCCTCCTCTTGAGTTGGCATCTTGGTAGCCTTATCCCTCTTAGCCTTCTCCTTCTTCTCTTGAGCTTGAACTGATGATGGATCATCTTCATTCATGACAACCTCATTGTCCTCAAAGTCTGGATAAAGTGGAAAGTGTTCCTTATCCAACTGATAATTTCCTGTGCCCATCTTTGAGTTTATCAGTTCTTGAATCTGAGGTGCATATCCACAGCTCCTCTTCTGTTCTGCTGCAATCCTCTTGATAGTTTCAATGATCAGGCTCATGACTTTAAACTTCTGTGGCACATCAAACACATGCAACATGTTGATGGCATGCCCTCTGATCATGTTATGGTCACCAGACTTGGGCAACAAAGTGTGCCTCAGAATCCAATTTATAGTTGGCAACCCTAACAGCAGATAGTGAACTGATCCAAACTTGTGAGTTGCTAATGCCTTGTTTGAAATTTCCTTTTACATGTGAGCCATTGAATTGTGATCCTTTTTCTTCTTTGCATAGATGTCTAAGTCATCCTCATTCTCTTCTGGGGCATTTATCAGATTTGCCCACTCCTCAACAGTTGATTAGTACCTTGTACCTTCAGACATCCAAACAATTCTCCCATCTGGGTAGAAATGTGCTGTGGAGTAAAACTGCATGATAAGCTCATCATTCCAATTTGTGAGCTTTTGCCCAACAAAATCTGCAACTCCACAACTCACAAAGCTGTCCTGCACTCCAGGATAGTGCTCTTCATTCTCCTTCATGAAGTTACAGTCAACCCATCTCATGTCACACACAATGGGCTTCTTGTCCAACAAGATTGTCTCATAAAAGTCATGTTGTTCCTTTGTATGGAACTTGTAAACAATAGCAGTTCTTCTCCTTGATGCATATGGATCTTCCATTCTCCATTCCCTCAATCCTGAGTCCTTCCTGACTCTCATGTTCTCATCCACAGGATGGGCATCATTATGATCTGGTATCTTTGGCTTAAGCTTCCTCAGAACCTGTCCTTCTTCATCTTCCTCATCAACCTCAGGCACTGGGGCCTTGTTCTTCTCAGCAGCTGGAATACTCCTAGTATTCCTCTTTGGTCTGAGACTTGGCCTTGGGGGCAGCTTGGTGCTTCCACAGGCTTAGATGTGGCAGCCCTAATCTGATTGCATCACCCATTAGCTTTGGTGCCTTTGGTGCTGGTGCAGCATGCTCTTCCTCTTCCATCATGGAAGGCTTCCCAATTACTCTGGCCTTGGTCATCTTGACCCTTTCCTTCCTCTTCTTGCTCTCAGCAACTGGCTCTTTGGGATCAGGATTTTCAGGTAATTGAGTTGATGTTCTGGACTTAGACATAGGTTGTCTTCCTGCAGTCCTTTTGGTCTTCATGACCCTTTCCTTCTTGAGCACTTCTTTCTTTGAAGTTGCCTCATCTTCCTCAGCCCTGTAATCTTCATCCTCTGAATCTGAATTTCTTTTCCTCCTTTGCCTAGTAGCAGCCTTCGGCAAGTTGCTAGGAGTACTTCTGCTCCCTTCATCTGAAGTTGAAGGACTAGTGCCCACACTCAAGTCTATCTGCTCTTGACGACCTGTTACGCTGTCACTTTGATCAAACATACTGCAAAAGCTGACTGCGACCACATGAAGAGTTTATAGATGAGATAGAAAAGATGAGCATCACAAAATGCAGAGGTTTTTGCAAAAGAATGACTCAAAAGTTCAGTTTTAGTTCTCCACGAAAAGCATTTCGGATCCGCCGATTTTCAAACTCGGTGATACCGAAGCAGTTTGAACCTAAGCGATGATCTCGGTTGGACCGAGTTTGATTCGATGGCACCGAGACTGCTAGGATTTCTGAAATTCTCAAATCGGTTGCACCGATTAGTAAATCTCGGTCGGACCGAGTCACTTGTGCAATGGCATATGCCAAATCGGTGAGACCGAGTTTTTCAACTCGGTGGGTCCGAGATGGTTTCATGAAACCTAAACCTAAAATTGAATCACAACTAATCTATGAACTACTTTGGCTGGATAGATGAGTTGCAATCGTGGCAAGATTCAATATGATAACAATGTGCTAGGAATCAGGCGTGGATAGCACAAAGATCAAATCCATGCCCTAACTTGGCGGTGGACTTGCTACTAACAAGGGTGGGGGCGAAATCCGTTGACAATGGCGAAGACCGATGACAGGAGGCTCTTGGCGGCGAGGAGACAATCCGGAGACCACGATGGCGGAAGCGAGCTGATGCTTGGGCGAAGGGTTTCAAGAAATTTCCAAAATTTTGCCCGTGACTATATATAGCCCGACCTGTCGGTGTGACCGAGTGGAACAGCTCGGTGGCACCGAGATGCATAACGCAGCGATTCTGACAACTCGGTGTGACCGAAAAAGTTCAAATCGGTTGCACCGAGATTGAAAACTCAGATCAACTTGATGATCTCGATGGGACGAAATGGTAGGATCGGTCGGACCGAGAATCATTAAGAGGTTTTGGAAGTTTAAGTCTATGACGAAGCGGGGACTCGAGTGCTCCTCACACGAGTGGTTCGAATCGACTTGATCAAATTTTGTGATGTAGCATGAATAGAGTTTGAGACGAGAAAAGCATAGATAGCTAAAGAAGGTTTTTAGGCATTCTTGTCCATCCACTTGGCCAAAAGAAGAAAGAACCAATCAAACAAAAAAACAAGTGGATGTCCTTGAATGAGTAAAATATGCACTAACATGCTCACACAATAAGATGGCAAATGAAATATGTGGCAAAGCATGCACAACCAATTCTAGCATCTATCAAACAATTGGCGATGACTAGGTCATCTATATATGAGTATATTGACTTAGGAGTCAAATGAGAACATTTGATCATAGGTCATACTCATTGTTTAAGCTCAAGTGGGGTTACCACTTTTACATAATGTATTAATGTGTTCACATCATTAGAGTTGCTTTGACTCAATTCTTAGAGTTAAGCTCCCCCTAGATGTGAGATCCCCCCTTAGAGGGATGAACTAACCTTGGGTTTTGTCGATGATGACTTCATGTGGGTGTTGAAGATGTAGATGCTCAATGTTGATGTAGATCATTTGGAGCAATCCTTTGGAGTGAGTTGCACTTTCAACTTGCCTATATGGGTTAGTCCCACAAGGAACAAACAAGAATATCCATAGACATAGAGTGATGCACACACAAGATGATGTCCATGAAAACATTAGGTTACCTTGTCCCTTGCCTTACCAACATGAGGGTTTGTGACTCCTTGAACTAGTGCAAGATGTGGAAGTTGATTGCACTTGTTCTTGCCAAAATGATATGAGTGAAGAATGTTGGCGGAGTCACCCTCAAGAACTCTCTAGTTCTTCTTCTTTGGGATCCACATCATCTTGATGGGAATCCTTGGAGTTGTAGTCGTACTTGATGAAGTAGAACTTGACGTAGTCTTGGGGACCCACTCGAACGAGGATTTAGGTGCTTCTTCAAATGCATCAATCTCTTCTTGAAGCATGTCCTTGCCTTTGTTCTTGTGGTCTTGTGGTGGAAGATCATCTTGAGCTTGTGTCCCCTTGAAGGAAGTAGGATCATACTTCTCTTGTTGAGGAACAAACTTTGTCTTGGGGTATTGATCTTCTTCCCACTCAACTCCATTGTCGTTGAACTTTCGTTCAAAACCAACACCTTGATTCTTCCGGTGCCTTCCTTGTTTGCGTACAATTTCCTCAAATTGCTTATTCCCGGCAAGACTCTTGTAAACACCTTTCTCTATAATTCCCTTCAATAAACTATTTTCTTGCTCAAGTGTAACTTGGCTAAGAGAATCATTAGTGGAATCAAGAGAACTACTAGAAGCAACAACATTGGATTTGACACTATTATTGTTACTACTAGAGGAAGTATCTTTCGTGTACTTGTTACTAGACTTGACTTGAGGCATGTAAGTAGATAAGAGTAAACGCTTGCCAATGTAAGAAGAACTTTTCTTGCGGAGATCATCATTGGTTGCTTTTATGTCACGCCCAATATGCGACCCTATCCAAAAGGAACTCGAAGGTCCCACCAAGGATAGACCCGCATATTGAAACGCTTTTGCAAGGTGGATATCATTACATCAACATTACATAATAGTGGGGATACATACATAAGGCACGAATGCCACAAGAATACATCAACATCATATACAAGATCAACATCCGACTACGGATGAAACATAAACAGAAACTCAAACGACATCCACCCTGCTATCCCAGGCTGCCGACCTGGAACCTATCCCCTGATCGAAGAAGCAGAAGAAGAACTCCAAAACAAGCAAACATCGCTCTCGCGTCATGATCATCGCATAACTTGTACCTGCAACTGGTGGTGTAGTAATCCGTGAGCCACGAGGACTCAGCAATCCCATAACCATGGGTATCAAGACTAGCAAAGCTTAAAGGGAAAGGAAGGGGTAAAGTGGTGAGGTTGCAGCAGCCGCTAAGCATATATGGTGGCTAACATACGCAAATGAGAGCGAGAAGAGAAACAAAGGAACGGTCGCCAACTAGTAATGATCAAGAAGTGATCCTGAACTCCTACTTACATCAGACATAACCCAGAAACCGTGTTCTCCTCTCGATCAACCCCGAAAAGAGACACTCACGGTTACACACACGGTTGGTGTATTTTAATTAAGATCAAATTTGGGTTTTCTACAACCAGGCATTAACAAATTCCCATCTGCCACATAACCGCGGGCACGGCTCTCGAAAGTTTATACCCTGCAGGGGTGTCCCAACTTAGTCCATGATAAGCTCTCGCGATCAACGAAGGATATTCCTTCTCCCGGAAGACCCGATCAGTCTCGGAATCCGGCTACAAGACATTCGACAGTAATAAAACAAGACCAACAAGACCTCCGGCGTGCGACACCCACGATAGTAGCCGCGCGTATCTCATCTCGAGCCCACGACGGATTAGCAGTCCGTACAACTAAAACCAAACCTCAAGTTTCCTTGAGGGGCTATAAAGCACTCTAGTTTGGACCAACACTTAGACAAGCATTGGCCCGGGGCTGAATAAAGATGACCCTTGGGTTAATTACTCCCAAGGGAAATGTAGGTGGTGGTGAGGCAAATGGTAAAACCAATGTTGGGCCTTCTTTGGAAAAGTCTTATTCAAAGCGAACTGTCAAGGGGTCCCATAAATCACCCGACCGCGTTAGGGACGCAAAATTCGGGAACATAATACCGATATGACGAAAACTAGGGCGGCAAGAGTGGAACAAAACACCAGGCATAAGGCCGAGCCTTCCACCCTTTACCAAGTATATAGATGCATTAATAATATAAGATATATTGTGATATCCCAACAAGTAAACATGTTCCAACAAGGAACAACATCTCCATGTTCAACAAGGAACAAACTTCATCTTCACCTGCAACTAACAACGCTATAAGAGGGCTGAGCAAAGCGGTAACATAGCCAAACAACGGTTTGCATAGGAAAGGTGTCAAAGGTTAGAGGCTGACATGGCAATTTGGGAGGCTTGAGGAACAAGTGATAGGTAGCGCAGCATAGCGATAGAACGAAACAACTAGCATAGCAATGATAGTAGTGAGATCTAGGGTAGCGGTCATCTTGCCTGAAATCCCGCAAGGAAGAAGAACGAGTCCATGAAGAAGACGAGCGGATGAAGCCGAACCAAGCGTGAGCGAGCGAATCCTCACGATGCATAGCAAGCAGGAACTAACAAGAAGAAGCACACAACAAGGTAAACACACCACACATAGACAAGACATGATGCACAACAAGCATGATGCATGACAAAGCTACATGAAGCTACTCATGGCAAGAGATGATGCAAACAAGAACACATCAAAGCAAGTTTAAATGAGGCCGGGAACAACATAGAACAATTCCGGTAAGTCCTCATATGCAAATTTCGAAATTGGTCCAGATCTTAATAAACCTTATGTTCAAGTTGTTAAACAGCAAGTTAAGATGCACCACGATGATCTACACGAAATTCTAGTCAAGTTACATATAAAGTTCATTAGATTCGGAGCTACGGCCTAGAAGATATGAGCAAAACAAGTTAAGCATGGCATTGATGCAAAATGCATACAAACATCAAGCAAACACCTCAAAATAAGGATGCAACATGATAATATGAAGCTACATGCAAAATCAAGCAATTTTCATATAGAGCACACTCAAAATGGAGCAACGGTTCAACACATACACCCTATACAAGTTATGACTACAATCTGTCCAAAATAGCAACTAGGCATATTGCAAGCATCAAAACAATATGCTACAACATCTCAACATAATAACAAAAGGCATGGGCATGATGTACAGGTAAAGAATTACAAAACATGAACACTGAGCTATCTCCAGAAACAACTAGAACATGCCCAAAAACACATGGCAAGATTGCAAATAATAACAGTTTCGGACTTAGCAGAAAATAACATCAGGTTGCAATGTTTAGAGCTATAAAACAACATGCTACATGAACTTAACATGGCAAATAAAGGCATGGCATGAATCTACTCAAAGCATATAACAAAAGTCCTTTACTGACCATAAGCCAAAAAGGATCAGAAAATATGATGGCACCCATGTAAACATGGCAAGTTATATTACAGATTCATACATGGCAGGAACAACGATAAGTAGGCATGTTGGTGAGCTTGAACCACTCACCACAGAGCAAAACATGGCATGGCAAGGCAACCAACAGTAAGAAGACATGGCATAGAAGCTATACATGGCAAGAACAACAACATATCATGCTTGGATCAACTACAACAACCTTGGCAAAATTGAATAACATGTAAACAATCTGCCAGGAAACATTTTATAGCAAAAGTAGAGCTCGATTGACTCAAGCTATGGCACTCCATAATTGCAAACAAGGGCATGGATGGATAGAGCAAGACATGTATAACAAAACATCCTTACTGAAGTATCTGAAAATAAGCATGGATCTCTCGGTAGCATCAAGTTAACATGGCATAAAAATATCAGCAAAACAGGGCTGAAATCAGCAACATCAAGAAGCCTAGTTTGCATGCTTGTGCTAGTCACCACATAGATCACAAAAATACATGGCATATACCCCTGTAAAGATGTCATGGCATATTACAAAACACATGTAGGACTCAAGTTCATAGGTTGCACACATCAATCATGGCAATAATGACAAAAGTGCATGTTCTGATAAGAAACAGAAACTAACATCACATAGCACTCTTCCAACAGCATTTCGGGCATCAAGATGAGCACAAATGAACATGATGCAATGAGATGAAATGATCTAATCTTCGAGACGAACAATTTGACATATTACACGCACGAAACGGAGCAGCGATGACAGAGTTATGATGCGATGAAAATGCATGAAAATATTAGCAGATTCGGGGACTTAGAGAAAAATCAACCTCCGAAACTGGACGGGACGAAGCGGGACGAGGAGATCCGGGCGGGGAGGCGCGTTTGGTTTGGATCCCGGTGGATCTCATCGATCCACGGATCCGGCCGCGAAGCCCGCGAGGCGGTCTCCGGCGAGCGGCGAGAGGCAGGCGGCGGCAAGCGGCTTGGCGGCGAGGAGGCGAGGTCGGCTCCGGCGACAAAGGCGGCAGGCGGGCTCCAGCGGCGGCGGCGGCGCCGGCCGGCAGCGCCGGTCGCGGGAGGCGGCGGCGGCGCGCGTCACCGACAGGGCGTCGAAGCGTGGGCGGGCGGCCGCGCGAGGCGAAGCCGGCAGCGGCGGGCGGAAGGTGAAAGCGGTCTTGTGAGGCGCAGGCGGCGACGGCGGCGGGCCGAGTCAGCGAGGTACGCCGGCCGCGCGAAGGCGCTTGTGGCCGGAGAGATGGCAGCGCGAGCGACAGACGAGCTCGGGCCGACCGGGCCGATTAACCAGCGGGCCCAGCCGGGCTTCGGGCGGGCGGGCGGCTGGAGGAGAGAGAGAGGCCGGCGGGACACGTGGCACATCCGGATTTGCCGGCGGGCGGCGGCTGGACATGTCCGGCGCGACGCGGACATGTCCGGCGGCGGGAGGAGGACGAAAGCTAGGGTTTCGGGGGAGTTAGACCGCAAATTTCGAAGGGGGAGGTGTATTTATAGGTAGAGGGAGCTAGGAGTGTCCAAATGAGGTGCGGTTTTCGGCCACGCGATCGTGATCGAACGACCGAGAGCATGGAGGGGAGTTTGCTGGGTTTTGGGCCACTTTGGAGGGGTGTTGGGCTGCAAGACAAAGAGGGCTTTTGCGGTTACCCGGTTAACCGTTGGAGTATCAAACGACCTCCAAATGGCACGAAACTTGACAGACGGTCTACCGATGCTATACCAAGGCCGCTTGACAAACCTCGGTCCATTCCGAGACCGTTCAACACCCGCACATGAAAAGAGGTAAAAGGGGGCACCGGGAGACATAGGAGTGCCGGATTGCAAAACGGACAACGGGGAAAATGCTCGGATGCATGAGACGAACACGTATGCACAATGAGATGCACATGATGACATGATATAAAATGCAGATGACGACATGGCAAAGTGCAACACGCAAGCACATGACATGGCAACGACAGCGAATAACTGGCAGACACCTGGCGCATCGAATCCGGGGCGTTACATTTTAAGAACTCATGCTCTTGCTCAAGATTGAGCTTTTCAAAGCGTAACTTCTCATGAGCCCTTAAAAGTTCTCGATGATCTTCGAAGATAGTTTCATGAGCCAACTTAAGAGTGTTTAGTTCTTTAGTTAGAAGCTCAATTTTCTCCTTATCATTGTCATTCGTTTGATTAGCATGATTAATTGACGTTTCATCATAGTATTCATCACTAGAGTTGTCAACAAGTAAATCATCATCACCTAGCAAGTCAATACGAATAATTGCCCAAACGGCGGGGTTATGTCCAAGAATATGCATTTTCATCTTATGCTTCCAACTAGCAAAGTTAGTACCATCAAAGTAAGGACCTCTACGGTGATAATTTCCCTCGCTAGACGCCATACTCTCCTAGGTTGTGAAACCGAGGCTATGACCACCAAAAGCTATGGAAATCAAATAAAATGGAGACCAAAGCTCTGATACCACTTGTAGGACCTTGAAGTATGTCTAGAGGGGGGGTGATTAGACTACTTGACCAATAAAAACTTAACCTTTTCCCAATTTTATAGTTTGGCAGATTTTAGCTAATTTAGGACAAGTCAAGCAATCATCACACAATTCAAGCAAGCATGCAAAGAGTATATTGGCAGCGGAAAATAAAGCATGCAACTTGCAAGAATGTAAGGGGAAGGGTTTAGAGGATTCAAACGCAATTGGAGACACGGATGTTTTTCTCGTGGTTCCGATAGGTGGTGCTATCGTACTTCCACGTTGGTGGAGACTTCAACCCACGAAGGTTAACGGTTGCGCGAGTCCACGGAGGGCTCCACCCACAAAGGGTCCACGAAGTAGCAACCTTGTCTATCCCACCATGGCCGTCGCCCACGAAGGACTTGCCTCACTAGCGGTAGATCTTCATGAAGTAGGCGATCTCCTTGCCCTTACAAACTCATTGGTTCAACTCCACAATCTTGTCGGAGGCTCCCAAGTGACACCTAGCCAATCTAGGAGACACCACTCTCCAAGAAGTAACAAACGGTGTGTTGATGATGAACACCTTGCTCTTGTGCTTCAGATGATAGTCTCCCCAACACTCAACTCTCTCTCATAGGATTTAGATCTGGTGGAAAGATGATTTGAGTGGAAAGCAACTTGGGGAAGGCTAGAGATCAAGATTCATATGGTAGGTGTCGGCGTTACAGGAGCAGGGGTCCCAGACTTGCTGCTTGTGGCTGCGGCGTGGCTCAAGGAGGCCAGGGACAGCCCATCTTCATCAGCATAGCTCAAGACCTCGCGGGGCCAAGCCTCACGGGAGGGGCGACAAGGAGCTTCCTCGGGCACGGCCTCGTCAGGCTGGCTCATGAGGAGGCGGAGAGTTCAAGGCAGGGTACCTCCCGAGGCGCCCATGATGCAAGCCATGACGACCAAGGGCGCCAGTCGGGTGCCAGCCCGCGCAGCATCCTCCTTTCCTCTTTGGTGCAAAGGGAACAAGTGCAGGCGAGAGTATCAAGCAAAGGCATCCATTTCGGTGCAACAAGACCAAGACCAGCCCAATGGCTGGAAGGGAGTCATCGTGGAGCCCAAGCAGGCGTCATCACCAAAGCCTTTGGCAGGCGAAGACCAACTTTAGTCAGGATAAATGTACCCGCTGTTCCCCTTCAAAATGGCCAATTGTTGGCGCCCTTCCCGCTCAATATTTGGGAAGAGGCCCAGGGCCTTCGCCTATAAATAGGAGTAGCCACACTCAGAGCTAGGGCATCTTGGAGAGACCAAGAGAGAGCCGGATCCTCATCAAGGAACCAGTAGCTAGAGCGACTGAACACCACCTAGCAGTTCATCGCACCCGCCAAGAACAGACCCTCGCGAGGCTGTTCTTCCTTTTATTGTTCCCCACCAGCCCAAGAGGCAATCCACCACACCACACACTGGAGTACGGTATTACACCACAATGGTGGCCTGAACCAGTATAAATCTCGTGTCTCTTGTGCTGTTCCATTTAGTAGTTTTAGGTCCCAGCGATTCGGCGAGGAGCGAGACGGTGGAGGGTTGGATCTCCGCGTGCACCCCAGTGTTCGAACCTCAAGGGTTTGCCGGAACCCAAAATCCGACATTTGGCGCGCCCGGTAAAGTGCGCGGAATCCACCTTCTGCCACCTCGTGTCCCGTCGCATCGTCATCACCATGTTCGCGACCAGCGGGCAACCCAGATCCTTGGCGGCGTGGCCCGCCCAGCGAGCCGCTTGCCTCGGGCGACCCGTGCCCCGAGCAGCTCGCGATCCGCGAGGCATCGCTGCGGGCAGGGCGACGCGGACAGACCGATGGCTCTCACACGCGGTGAACGGTCGGCAGCAAGGGCCTCAACCACGCCACAGCAGCGGCACCGCACACCGCAGGAGCGAGCGCGAACTCGAGGCGCGCTCACGGTGGCCCGAGAACTACTACAGTCGGGTGATGGAAGGTGGCGCGGCGTGCTGCTGGGCGGGTGGCGGCTCCTGAGCCGCCGCCTCGAAACTCACCCCTTCGCACCCGCTCCGCCTCGGGCCCAGGCGGCCAGCAGAGGCTCCACGCGTGCCGCGGGCTCCAGCTACTCCAACACCGGCGAAGCTGTCGGCATCGGGCGGCGGCGGGTTGCCCGCCCCGTCCACGGAGAAGAAGGACTCGGCGTAACCCGCGGCCCAGGTGGACGCCGCACCGCCACCCCACGATGGGTGCATCGAGCGAGCCGCATGGCACGCTCAGCACTCTGACGTGGCCTTAGGGATGGCGGCGCCCGGAAGAATCGTGCCCCACATGATGGACAAAGGGCACCCGCATGAGGGAGAACAAGGCTCGCTCCTCAGCCTGAGCTGGGGAGATGAGGCGCCGGAAGCCGAGCTCTTCCAGGAGCCTCGAGACGGTCCCACTGGTCACACTGGGGGCGACGATTATCGGGTACCGCTACTTCCTCAAAGCAAACATCGCTAACCATAGGTCGCAGGAGGTAGAGGTTGCCACGGCGAAGCGGCTGCCCGCTCCGCAGATCTCCTACCCCTCGGGAGGAGGCGCGAGGGGCTGCGGGAGAGGGGCAGAGATCAGACATCACCACCGCGGCGTTGGACAAAGGCGTTCTCGGGAGGTAGGCCCTCTGCTGGGGGCGCCTCAGGGCCTGCCCCTAGCGGAGGACCCGTGGTCGTCGGGGGAATCGCTGGCGACCGCTCTACCCCATCGGCGGCGTCTGGTTTCCGGTCATCGTTGATGGCACTAGAGTGTGGCGCAAGGCGGGGCCTCGTCTGCGATATGAAGCAAGGCAGTACCTATGAAGAAGGCCCAGTGCCTGTGAAGCTCGCCGCCCCGTGACACTCTCATGTAATAATGAGTGGGGCTGTACACGCCCCGGAGTCTCAAGGGTGCCGGCCTCAGGCCCTGGGGCTCCCTCCCACGCCTAGTGGCAGCACTTAGCTCCGCGCTGGTGAGAAGACGTCCAAGACTAGACTAGGTGCCGGACGCGGCTTTCCTTCTGCTTTCTTCGCCTTTCCCTTTGGTTGTCGCTTTCCCCCGCCGGATTTAAGTTGGATTCAAATTTGAGATTTGCGTGTGTTCGGGGAAGGGGTGCTTAGTCTCGTTCGAGCAAATCTCTCGCGTTTCGGTTACCACTCCGCCTCAGCTGCCTCCCCTCGCGAGCCCCTCATGAGCCGGGACAGGCCTAGCTTGCTTGCAGCAGCCCAGCCTGTCGCCGCCGCGTCCTCTCCGGAGGGTTTTTACTGCAGGTCCTACGGATTCGATCAGGAGACACTCAAGTCACCGCAGCCTCCCGCAGGCTATCTCATGGCTCATATGAAACAAAGGTAAACTGGCCAACCAGCACGTCGCTTAGCCAACCACTTGGCGCGGGCGTATGGGCGATGTAACACCTGCTAATACGATGAACACAAGTTTTACATGAGGGGCTCCCCCTCCCAAAATGCTCTCACAGCCATCAGGCCAAAGCCTGAGTTCTATTCATGTAGGGTAATGGAACAGGGACAGTGCACAATCAGTCGAATAAATCCCCCAATGTGTCCTCAGGAGCACCTCCCGAGCCGTTGCTGGCGTCGCTGGCCTCGCCGTCACTGTGTGCGTGGCCATCGGCGGCGTCTGGGCCGTTCACCACGCCGCCCTCATCGGCGGCCACGACCACGCCGTCGTTGTCCGAAGCGAAGGCCCTGATGAGAGCATCCACATTGTCTTCCACCCAGTGCACCAGTCGCCCGGACGGCACAGGGAAGCTGAAGCGATAACTGTGTCAAAGTCGAAATGGGGGTCCATGTTCGAGATGGCTGAAGACACGAAAAAGCGCGCCAAGCAGCGTCGCGCTCCTCTCCTCCACCAACCTATTGGCCGACCGACCGCGCCTCCAAGGCGTCACCACATCGATGAAAGCCCGGAGGTTGCGGCGTAATTAACCATGTGCGGCTCGCCAACAGCCGCCTCGCAGATGTTACTCAAGGCCATGTTGGCTCTTTCCCGGAGCGTGGCGAGCATGGGGCCGTGCTCATGCTCCAGGATTCGCCGTTGACGTATCTCGTCCGCTTTCTGACGCGGGACGGCCTCGGCCTCCTCCACCCGTTGGCGAAGAAGGAGCGCCTCGGCCTGAGAGGTGGTTGACTCCCCCTGCGCCACCTCGAGGGCGGCCCGAAGAGCATCGGCCCGCCGCGTCGCCTCCTCCAGCTTGGCCCTCAAGGCAGCAGTCCTGCCTTCAGCCTCGGCCTTGATCAACCCCAGCCTCTCCTCGAACTCGCGCTCGAGGTTCGAGCGCGCCGTCGCCACTCGGCGTCCGACCTCCTCCAGGACGCGGGCTTCCCGTGCAGCGACCTCATCCTCCGCCCGCGTCGCCAAGCGCTCCCTCGTCTCCAAGCGCTCGTACTCGCGCGCGCGTTCGGCGGCTTCAAGCGTCAACGCCTCCTCGCTTACGGAGCTCCGCCGGTCGCGGAGGCCACCTTCATCGGCGAGGCCGCCTCGCGCAGCTCTACTGCTCCTCGATGGTGACACGGGCCAGGAGTTCCGTGCCCGCTCCTCCGCCGCGTCTTGCCGCTGTTAGCTTCCGGGCCTCCTCGGCGGCGAGAACAAACCTCTGAGAGGCTGCGGCGGCGCCTTGGCCTCTTCATCATCAAGGTCGCGCTGGTGGCGCGCAAAGGCGACAGCGCCCTCCAGCTCACGCCTCTCTGCGGCGGCGCAGGCCCTCGGCCTCAAGGCGCGTCTTCGTCAGCAAGCTCTTCACCGAGAAGGCTCACGCGTCGGCCGCCCTTGAAGAAATCCTTGGCGAAGCGCGCGCGACGCTCCCAGGCGCTTCGTGCCGTCCTCCACACCATCAACCGCCCGCGGGCGCCGGAAACCACGATCAGCACTCCCCCTCGGGCAGAGGCTGGGGCTGGCACCCTCACGGCGGCCCGGCGCGTCGCGCCAAAGCCGGCTGGAGCCAGCCCACCCCAAGCGAGGCGCGCAGCGCCTCGCCAATCGCCGTCCACTACAGGCGAAAGCCTGGCGGCAGGCTAGCTATGCCACGAGAAGGCTCGCGAGGAAGGGTCGCGAGGCGCGCAGAACCATGATGCGCCTGGGGCGGTTCGCCTCCCGGTCGCCCTCACCACAAGGCTCCACCGCTTGGAGCACTCAGGGCCGGGGAGGCGAAGGCGAGGGCGGCTCCTTACCCGTCTCCGTGAACTTCGGCGGGAAGGGGCATGCAGGGCAGGATCGGTACAAGCAGCAGGAGGATCGAGGCTGGGAAGAAAAACTTACTCATCGGTGGCGAAGTACTTCCTGCGCTTCAAGAGGCGACAAGGACAATCATCGCCCGGGCCTCCCTTCTCTTCGGAGGGCCTTGAAGTCCACGCTGAAAGCGACCCAAGATTTGGCGCGGGGTCAGCTGCGGCGAGGAGAAGCATCAAGGCGACCTGCGTCGGGCGTCCACTGGCACATCTTTGGTCGCCTCACCAAGAGAAGCGGCTGGGGCCTCGGGGCCTCGGCCAGCGGCGCTGGGGGGCAGGCAGCTGCCGCCCTCGGCCACGACGGCGCTGGCCTCGGAGATGCTCCCTCATGGCGTCGCCCGTGCCACTCACCCGGCAGGGGTCCCTTGACCTCTGGCGGCTCGTGCCTCCTGCTCCGCCACTTGAGGAGGAGCCGCCTTGGCCGACAGGAAGGGCTGTCACCATCACTGGATTCTCGCGAGGCCCCTGGAGACCAGCGGGGCGCGGCCCCCATTCATCGAAGATAGGCATCTGGTTCACAAAATCATCCCTGTTCTGGCAGAGGTACAGCAAGGCTCCTCCATGCCGGATGCCACCGGGGTTGGAGTCGCCAATCAGGACCAGGAGCACTTTCCTTAGCGCTTGAGCGTCGGTCTTCTTCCTAGAGCCTCATCGATCCACCAGGCCAGCTGAAGGCCCACATCCGGTGGGAATGGCATTGGAGAGAAGCAGCGCGGCACATCAGAACTCCTTCACCACCTTGGGCGCTGTCACGACAAGCGACCTCGAAGCCTTGGCGGTGCAGGACAAAGATGAGCCGAGGGCTTGAAAGCATCTCCTGGCCCCAAATGAATTGGGGACAGCGAGCGTGGTTAGCTCCGATGGCGAGGGCTGGGCACCCCACATCCACGTACAACCACCTCTCGCGGAACTCAGCCGCGGCGGAGGAGGCTGAAGTCAATACACAGAGGCCGCTGTCTCGGCGGCGACGAAGCTCACGCACGCCGAGCATTGAGTGGGGTCAACAAAGGCGCGAGAGAAGAAGTGGCGCACAAGGCAACGAAGGAAGGATGCCCATCATTGCTTCTAAGCGAAGGCAAAGACCGAGAGGAGAGTGATGGACTCAGGACCCAGATGCATCATGTGGATCTAATAGTGGGAAAGCACTACATTGAAGAAATCAGAAAAGGGGGGAACTAGCCCCGCCCACAGGGCGTCAGCAAAATACCGGACCTCAGTGACTATCACATGGGTGGAGAAGTGGGGCCTTGGGCCAGGCGTCGTCCTCCGCATTCGTTGAAGGTGGTGGCGAGCCAAACTAACCTTGCCCAAGCCCTCTAGATTGAGTATGATCGGCGGGTTCGATGGCGGAGCCGCCCGGCGGCGAGCGAGGCGGAGGCACAGGTTTCTTCCCTTTCCCCTTCTTCGTTGTAGCCATGGCGATTGAAAGGGGGGAGATTCGAGATTGGATAGAAAATGGAAGCTGGAGTTCGACAGGGGGAAGCACAGGGGCGCACGAGCAGCAGAGAGGGGAACGGATGTGTACAGCTGCGTGTCCGCCTAGCAAGGAACGAAATGAGGAGGCGTGAGGGAACAGTGCCGCCCACGTCCAATCAACCGCCACACGGCGCCCAAGGCCGCAGGCTGTTAGGGCCCTCGATGCTTCACACTTGCCCTTTTGCCTCTCTGCTCGGCCAAGTTGGGCGCGCCCGTGGGCTGGGGGCTCTTGTCGGCGTTACAGGAGCAGGGGTCCCAGACTTGCACACTGCGGCTGCGGCGTGGCTCAAGGAGGCCAGGACAGCCCATCTTCAGCATAAGCTCAAGACCCTCGCGAGGGCCAAGCCTCATGAGGCGGGCGACAAGGAGCTTCCTCGAGCACGGCCTCGTCGGGCTGGCTCATGAGGAGGCGGAGAGTTCAAGGCAGGGTACCTCCCGGGCGCCCATGGCGCAAGCCATGGCGACAAAGGGCGCCAGTCGGGCGCCAGCCCGCGCAGCATCCTCCTTCCCTCTTTGGTGCAAAGGGAACAAGCGCAGGCGAGAGTATCAAGCAAAGGCATCCATTTCGGTGCAACAAGACCAAGACAAGCCCAACAGCTGGAAGGGAGTCATCGTGGAGCCCAAGCAGGCGTCATCACCAAAGCCTTTGGCAGGCGAAGACCAACTTTAGTCAGGATAAGTGTACCCGCTGTTCCCCTTCAAAATGGCCAATTGTTGGCGCCCTTCCCGCTCAATATTTGGGAAGAGGCCCAGGGCCTTCGCCTATAAATAGGAGTAACCACACTCAGAGCTAGGGCATTTGGAGAGACCAAGAGAGAGCCGGATCCTCATCAAGGAACCAGTAGCTAGAGCGACTGAACACCACCTAGCAGTTCATTGCACCCGCCAAGAACAGACCCTCGCGAGGCTGTTCTTCCTTGTATTGTTCCCCATCAGCCAAAGAGGCAATCCACCACACCACACACTGGAGTAGGGTATTACACCACAATGGTGGCCTGAACCAGTATAAATCTCGTGTCTCTTGTGCTGTTCCATTTAGTAGTTTTAGGTCCCAGCGATTCGGCGAGGAGCGAGACGGTGGAGGGTTGGATCTCCGCGCGCACCCCAGTCTTCAAACCTCAAGGGTTTGCCGGAACCCGAAATCCGACAGTAGGAATGGAATATCTTAGCCTCAACACACGAGTAGGTGGTTCTCTCTCAGAAACGGTAAGTTGGAAGTGTAGGTTCAGCCTGATGGCTCTCTCCACGAATGAAGAGGAGGTGGATGGGTATATATAGCCTCCACACAAAATCTAACCACTACACACAATTTACCAAACTCGGTGGGACCGAATAGTTAAACTCGGTCGGACCGAATTAGTAAATCTAGTGACCATTAGTGATTTTCGATGGGACTAACATGCATCACGGTGAGACCGATATGGTTAGGGTTAGGGCATAACTAATCTCGGTGAGACCGATTACACAAACTCGGTGAGACCGATTTTGGCAATTAGCTAACGGAGAGTTGGTCGGAGTAAACTCGATGGGACCGATTTGCTCTTTTCAAAGAGACCGAAATGTTACAAAAGGAAGCAGAGAGTTTACATTGCAATATCGGTGGGACCGATCGCTCACTTGGTTGGACCAAAATGTTACGAAGGAAGCAGAGAGATTGCAACCCCATCTCGGTGAGACCGAGATCCCTATCGATAAGACCGATTTGCTTAGGGTTTGTGGCAGTGGCTATGACTTTTTGGAATCGGTGGCGCGGATAGAAAGAATCGGTGTGACCGATTTTGGCTTTAGGTTTAGGTCATTTGTGGATGTGGGAAAGTAGTTGAGGGTTTTGGAGCATATCACTAAGCACATGAAGCAAAGGCTCATTAAGCAACACCTCATCCCTTCTTGATAGTATTGGGTTTTCCTATAGACTCAATGTGATCTTGGATCACTAAAATGTAAAATGAAGAGTCTTGAGCTTTTGAGCTTGAGCCAATCCTTTGTCCTTAGTATTTTGAGGGATCCACTTTCATCATCCATGCCATGCCATTCATTAAGCTTTCCTGAAATAATAGTCTTGGAATAGCATTAGCTCAATGAGCTATATGTTGTTATGAATTACCAAAACCACCTAGGGATAGTTGCACTTTCAACTTGGCATAAGCCGGCCGACCAAATAGAGCATGATATGGACTCTTGATTTTAACCACCTCAAAAGTTAATTTCTCAGCTCTAGAATCATACTCATCTCCAAAGGCTACTTCCAGTTCAATCTTGGCAACTGGGTAAGCCGATTTACAAGGCACCACCCCATGAAAAACAGTGTTGGACGTCTTCAAATCCTTATCAGTCAATCCCATGCGTCAAAAGGTCTCATAATAAAGGATATTGATGCTGCTACCTCTGTCCATGAGCACCTTAGTGAATTTATATCCACCAACCTGAGGTGCTACCACCAGGGCTAACTGACCCGGATTATCAACCCGGAGGGTGTGATCTTCCCTGCTCCATACAATGGGTTGTTCTGACCACCTCAAATAACGAGGGACCGTCGGCTCAACAGAATTCACGGCCCTCTTATGAACCTTCTGGTCACGTTTGCACAAGTTAGTGGTGAACACGCGATACTGCCCACTATTCAACTGCTTCGGGTGGCTTTGATAACCCGACTGCTGCTGCGGTTGTCCCCCCTGACCAGACTGCGATTGATTATACCTGCCTTGATGTCCCTGAAAGCCGGAACTTGAACCGCCGCCCGGGCCATGAAAACTGCCGGCTCCTGAACCGCCGCCTGACCCGTGACTGCCATCGAACATGTTAGAATTCTTAAAAGCCTTCATGATCGTGCAATCCTTCCATAAGTGGGTGGCGGCTCGTTCCCGGGTGCCGTGTCTTGGGCAAGGCTCATTGAGTAACTGCTCAAGAGACGGGCCTGATCCGCCAGACCAAGGGGGTGGTTTGCCCTTACGTCTCTTATTGTTACCCTGTGCATTTGCGTTGGCTACAAACTCTAGATTACCCTCAGCCTTACGCTTATTGCCTCCTTGATTCATCGGGTTATGTTGCTGACGCTTTCCATTGTCGTTCTTCTTTCCCTTCCCTGTCTTTTCCTCATCAGACGCGGGATCCTTGGTACTATAAGAATCGGCGTATTTGACTAAAGCTGCAATCAGCGTACCCATATCATTGCAATCACGCTTAAGGCGCCCCAGTTTCTGTCTCAGCAGCTCAAAGCGGCAGTTCTTCTCCAACATGAGGACTGCAGAGCCGGCATCCATCTTGTCAGAAGAATTTATTATCTCCTTGACCCGACGTACCCAATGAGTCGTGGATTCACCCTCCTCCTGCTTACAATTTGTCAAGTCCATAATCGACATAGATTGCTTACAAGTGTCTTTGAAGTTCTGGATGAATCGGGCCTTTAGCTCTACCCATGAACTAATGGAGTTTGGTGGTAAGCCCTTTAACCAAGACCGGGCCGTTCCATCTAACATCATGGTGAAGTACTTAGCCAACGCTGCATCGCTGACCTCCAACAGCTCCATGGCCATCTCATAACTTTCTATCCATGCTCCGGGCTGTAAGTCGGCCGTGTAATTCGGTACCTTTCGAGGTCCCTTGAAGTCCTTGGGTAAACGTACATTATGTAGAGCAGGCACTAAACAAGGAACACCGCCAGTTCTGGTCGCCACTCCCGCCTCAATGGAAGTCGTTGGATAATCTGGAAGGTCCTGATGAGCCGTTTGTTGAGCCGCTAGCTGAGCCGCCCGCTCGTCCTCCTGACGTATTCGGTCCTGCACCAGGTTATAACCGCCAGGCTGGTTACGGCGCTGGGCGTTTCTTGACAAAGCTTCTGACTCCATGTGCCTGCTGTAACTTGGACTCCGGTTTGGACGAGCCGGAGCTAACCAAGGCGGAGGAGTTGAATGAATCATGTCCCGGCTGTAAGAATAAGTCTCTTGCTGAGCTAGGGCTGTCTGGACGAGGTCTCTGATCCTTCAGGTCTCCATTGCTGTTGGATCATCACCGTCCATCGGGAGAGCCGCCAAACATGCTGACGCTGCGATCAAGTTCTCCATGGGGTTGGAAAAGTGACCCGGCGGTATCGGTACGTAACGGGGCGACGCCATGTTTCCAGGAGGAGGTGCCATCTCCCGAAGCTGAGCCGGTCCTCCTGTTCCGGCTGTCATAAACTAATTTGCATCTGGTGGGTTACTTGGGCCGGCTCCGGGTGTAGCGAAAAGATTCCGAGGATCATAAACCGGAGGTAAACGGGATTGGGTTTTCTGATGCCTCCTCCTCATCACCTCGTTAGATGCGTTCAGGCTCATCGTAAGCTAGAAGGCTTCAGACTGTAGCAGTTGTGCCCGTGCATCCAAAGCCGCACGTTCTGTGGCTAACCTGGTGTCCTCAGCTGCCAAGGCCTCCTTGGCCCGAGCTATCTCTTCACGCACCCGTGCCACCTCCGCGTTATGCTCATCTTGATTCGCAGGGACTGTGGTGGTTGTCGGTGTCAAAACCAGCGGATCTCGGGTAGGGGGTCCCGAACTGTGCGTCTAGGCGGATGGTAACAGGAGACAAGGGACACGATGTTTTTACCCAGGTTCGGGCCCTCTCGATGGAGGTAATACCCTACTCCTGCTTGATTAATATTGATGATATGGGTAGTACAAGAGTAGATCTACCACGAGATCAAGGATGCTAAACCCTAGAAGCTAGCCTATGGTATGATTGTTGTTCTGTCCTACGGACTAAAACCCTTCGTTTATATAGACACCGGATAGGTTAGGGTTACACAGAGTCGGTTACAATGGTAGGAGATCTACATATCTGTATCGCCAAGCTTGCCTTCCACGCCAAGGAAAGTCCCATCCGGACACGGGAAGAAGTCTTCAATCTTGTATCTTCATAGTCTTGGAGTCCGGCCGTGATGATAGTTCGGCTATCCGGACACCCCTAGTCGAGACTCCTCGGTAGCCCTGAACCAGGCTTCAATGACGACGAGTCCAGCGCGCATATTGTCTTCGGCATTGCAAGGCGGGTTCCTCCCCCGAATACTTCATAGAAGGTTTTGAACACCAGGATAGTGTCCGGCTCTCCAAAACAAGTTCCACATACCACCATAGAGAGAATAATTTTTGCACAGATCTGCTGATGTACTCCGCGGCGTGACATCACACCACGGCCAGGCCTTTATATGAATCGTTTTTTACTGTTCCACCTCAGCGCGTTTAGCGAGGCGGTTTCCTTGGCACGTCTTATCAAAGCATAGATCGTGCCCCCTTATTCCGGGATTCCCATCAATACGGACGTGGGTAACCCATCCGTGCCATTGATTACGGCGCTTGGGAGATAAGCGAGTTTTACCAGGCTGGTGGGGGACGCATAGCTTCGTCCGTCCATATAAGGGGATAAGGATCCACCTTTTCACCTACACCTTCTTCCTCCTTTGCTCATCCATTTCCGCGCACTCGAGCTCCAGCGCCCAAGTCCGCACACCCCACCTCAACCTTTCTCCAACCATGTCAGGAGCGGGAGGCAGGTGGATGGCCTCCTCCATCACGGAGGGGCACATCACAAGACTGCGGGAGGCCGGATATTTGTCCGGCGACATCGCGCACAGGCTGCCCGACGCGGGGCAGCTCATTCCAACCCCTAGGCCCCATGAGAGGGTGGTGTTTCTCCCTCACTTCCTCCGCGGACTAGGTTTTCCACTTCACCCATTTGTCCGGTGGCTCATGTTCTACTACGGCCTGGACTTCCACGACCTGGCCCCGAATTTCATCCTCAACATCTCGGCGTTCATCGTGGGTGTGCGAGGCCTTCCTCGCATCCAGCCCCACTTCGACTTATGGCTGAAGATCTTCAATGTCAGACCGAAGGTAGTGGGCGGCCGCCAAGTGGAGTGCGGAGGCGCCATGGTTGGCAAGATGGCCAAAGTCCTATGGCTCGAGGTCGCTTTTGTGGAGACAATAAAGGGGTGGCAATCGGGGTGGTTCTACATCACCGAGCCACGTGACCCCGAATGGGTGGCGGCCTCCGAATTCAAATCTGGTTTCCCCACACGGCTCTCGTCATGGAAAGAGACGGGCCTGACGTGGGGGAATTCGGACGAGCTATTCGGACTCCAAACATGCGTCCGGAACCTGGTGGACAAGAATCTCAAGCTTGTCGACGTAATCCAGGTGATGCTCATCCGCCGGATTCTCCCATGCCAACAACGGACCTTTAATTTGTGGGAGTTCGATCCGGCACAGCACCGAACCTTGAGCCGGCTCTTCGACACTACGTACGACGATGCCTGGAAGGTGTTGTTCAAGGGCGCCGAAGCTCCCGCATTTGCTAACGAAGATCGCGGATACAGCTCGCGGCGTCAAGCCGGCGAGGTAAGTTATTTTACCCTTTACGGGACTCTTTTTTCATAGATTGACTCTATGTGGGATCTAAAACTCCCTAATCTTTGACAGGACTGGGTGAAGACGTCCGGATAGATTAACTGTCCGTCTCCTTTGCCGGAAGACCCAGCGGACGCCCGATTGACGGGGCTGCTGGCTCCGGTACCCCATGTGGTGCCGGAGAAGAAGGCCAAGAAGGAGGCCACGGAACTCGAAGGAGTTCCCGCGCCAGTCTTGTCGAATCTGAAGCGTAATCTTCTCCGAGGACGAGGAGGAGGAAGAAGAAGCTTCTCCCCAGCCGGAGGAGGAGAGAAAAGGAAGGCCGCCTAACCGGGGAGGCGGAGGGTCCAAGAAGGAAGAACCCTTCCTCCGGACTTCTCCACCAACGTCGGCAATGACGAGGAGGATTGGCCAACAAGGGCCAAGCCCCTGGTGAGATCGTAAGTGTCCGGATACCCATGACTTTTTATTATTGCATAGTGTTCTCTAATGTCGAACAATCATGCAGCCCGCCCAAGAGCGAGCTAGCCGCTTCGACGAGCGGGTCCCTGGATTCGTCGGAAATGGAGAGTACTTCGCTTCCGACTGCCTCCTCACCTCACGCTGTGGACGACGCCGAGGTGGTGCCCCAAGGGGGGCCTGGTCAAGAGGAGGTGGCGCAGGAGGCGCCACAAGGCAACCTCCCGGACTCCAGGCGTGTGGGGGGCAAGACCCCCAGTGGTCTCTAAGCCCGACCCTTGTCCGGACTCCATGCGGAACCTTCAGCCGTTCCGAGTCCGCAAGCGGTCCTTCAGAAGAAGGGTAAGATGCCGGTGTCCTCCGTCCCAACCGAGGCACCGGATAACTCTCGGGGCGCTTAACAGCGCTTCCATCAGGAGGAGCACCGCCTTTATTATGAGTGCGGTGATCCGGACATTCAGTCCGCCAAGAGCGGGCTGACTGAAGCTCTGCACCAGCCTTCTAACAGGCTTTGAGGTAAGTTTAGAATATGTAAAAATATTACCGCATAGACGGTAGCCCTAATGCTTAGTTCGGTGTTGGAAAGAAAAGCGGACTAAGGATCTAAAAAGATATCACGAGGACTCTAACATAAGTATGTCAATATGGGAATGCAGGTTGCGCTGCTGACCTCTGCCGCACTGACTGCGGAGGTCAATGCACTGAAGCAGAACCTCGAGCGGTCCGAGATTGAGCTCGGACAAGCCAAGAAGCAGCTCGAGGACAAGGAAGGTAAGTAATACCTTATTAAATAAATACCTTATAGAAAAGGTTTTGGTTGCAAAAAATAACAGGAATATCATGGGTACTGCAGGGGCCACGAACGAGGTGGCGACCCTGAGGAGGCGGTGTCCGTGGCCGAAAACAAAGCGGCTGCAGAACGCACCGAGCGAGAGAAGGGGGAGGCACAGCTGGCGGAGGTACGGCAAGAGCTCCTGGCTCTCGTGGAAAAACACGAGAGTTTGGAGCGTGACTCGAAGACCCGAGAGTCCGAGCTTGCTTCGGCTCTTGAGAGTGCCAAAGCTGCTAAGGCCGAGGCCCAAAAAGCCCTCCAAGAAATTGAATCGCTGAAGAAGATAGCGGCGGGTAAGGCATTCTTTATGCAAAGCAAGCATGTGAAAGTGAATTACCTATTACTTACCCGGATTCGGAGCTCTCCAGGAGCATTCGCTGATCTGCCTCGTAGTGTATCGGATGCTGCTGCGTTCTACCACGCCAAGGAGGGGAGCTCGACGGAGAAGGTGTTTTGGTCTCAGTATGCTGAGGCCGAACGTCTGGTGCCCCTGAGCGACCAGCTGAAGCAGCTGGTCGAGCTCCACAAGGTCGCCGAATAGGCAATGAAGGGCCTTATAGTTTGGCTGTGGCCATTGGAAGCCATGCCTGGGAGCTACTTCGGCTTAGTGCAGCGGCTGGTGGACGCATGTCCACGAATTGAAGTCATCAAGCGCTCCGTCTGCATTGAAGGTGTCCATCGGGCCCTTGCCCGTGCTAAAGTGCACTGGGGCAAGTTGGATGCGGAGAAGCTTGTGACGGACCACCGAAGGGCAAGGAGCATCGCACGCCCGAAATGTACTATGAGGGCCTCCTGAAGGGTGCCCGCCGAATAGAGGATGAGTGCTCCAAAGATGTAATTTTTGAATAGACTCGCATTTGTTATCCTGTACGCTGAAAACTTGTTCATATGCGCTAAGCAACGCTTGTTAATTTAAATTATTACCTTCTGTGCGTCCGTTTATCAAATTTGAGAGATGGCAAGTCGTTGGCTTCAGCCCCCATGCCAGGAGTGCTGGGTTGTTCGGGATAAACTTGAGCACTCTTATTCCCATTCTTGGGTCCATCTAGGGAGGCGCTCAACGCAACGAAAAGGCAACCGGACTTATAATGCTTGAACACTCTTACTTAGCCATAGAATTCTATAATTTTAAATTTCGGTGAAGCCCCTAGTATTCGGAAGACCGAGTTCGGGGCGCTATCCACGCCTTGGCCGGACAATTCCGGTTCCTCGCTCTAAGCGGCATAAGTCTTTAGGGACCCGAAAAAACCTCTCGAACAGCGACCGGCTCTCGACCTATCATGACGGTCAGTTTTAGCTTTCTCCACTGAGGTGCTCGACCCAGCTCAACTGGGGCACAATCGCAGTGGTTCTCCCGGTGCTACCTTAGCCGATATAACGGAACGTAAGGTACCAAAAGTTGACCCAAGACATGATTCAGAGCCGATTCATATAATGCTATAAGTTCGGGATGCCGCACTAGTGAAAGTGTTTGGACTTATCACACCATAATTTTGGGGTACTTAAGCCCCTGGTCTATTGGCCGTACCAAAGTGTACGGGTGCAACATGTCATGAAATGAACATATATATAGATAAAGAAAAGAGTGCAATAATAGGCAAAAGCTATGCATTGTTTATTCAAAAAGGTACTGCAATGAAGGCAGGACGATACAAATAGTGCGATAAGCAAGGAATGGGACTATCTAACATGTCCCCCTCCAGGGGTAAGCTGCGAGATGATATGTAAAACAGGTATAATGCTCGTAATAGAGACCACCTGAACACTTGACGTGGCTTTCTGCTTCCCTGGCTGTTGCATCGTGAGTTTGGAGATTCTAGTGCCGGACAGGACTTCTGGAAGAGGGAGTCCTGAGAGTAAGAAAAAGGAAGAAAAAGGGAAAAAAGAATGACACAATCGGGAGCCCCTGGTGTGGTCGAGCCGCATTCTTGGCGTGCCATGGTCGTGCCCCTCCCCATATGCCCATGGTATCTCCAGAGCGTAATTATGTACGCGTAATACTAGCCATAATTCCGAGGGCTGGGGTTGGGGCGGATTGCTCTGCGTGCTTGAATCGTGCCAGGTGGTCTTGTTGTAGGTTACTCCGGGCGCGCTTGGCGGTGTCCGGACGCTTAGTGGCCGGACTCGAGAATTGCCGTGAAAGGCTGCTTTGCACCTCCGCCGCGAGGGCCGCCGTGTGCTCCTCCGTTCGGAGAGAGCGTTCAGTGTTTCCATTGACCGTGATTACTCCTCGAGGGCCTGGCATCTTGAGCTTGAGGTATGCGTAATGCGGCACCGCATTGAACTTTGCAAATGCGGTTCGTCCGAGCAGTGCATGATAGCCGCTGCGGAACGGGACGATGTCGAAGATTAACTCTTCGCTCGAATTTATCCGGGATCCAAGACCACTTGAGTGTAATCGAGCCCGCATAATTGGCCTCTACACCCGTATGACGCCTTTAAAGGTCGTCTTTGTAGGTTTAATCCTTGAGGGTCTATGCCCATTTTGCACATCAGTATCCTCGATAAAGCAGGTTCAGGCTGCTACCGCCGTCCATCAGGACTCTGGTGAGGTGAAATCCGTTGATAATTGGGTCAAGAACCAGTGCGGCGAAACCACCGTGACGGATGCTAGTGGGGTGGTCCTGTGACACTCCAAAATTTTTCCTTTGGTTTTCTTCAAAATTTGTTGGATTTGAAGGAGGTCTCCAAAACCCTTCCAAAAATCTCTCTCAAAGCTTTTCCCTTTAGCAAATATGTTATTTTTGCATCTCCTTCAACTCTAGTGTTTGGTTCAAAATTTTCTTCTGATTTCCCTCTTCTCAAAATTTCAAGGAGAATCTTTGGAATTTATTTTATTTCAAAAAAAGAAACTCTAGGAGTTTGTCATCCTCTCCCATATTTGAAATCATTCATGACTCTTCCATGCACCACATGGTAAAAACCTTCCCAAAAATCTCTCCTTCCACTTTGGTACAACTCAAACATTCTGTCCAAACTAGTAAAATCCATTTTTGGACTTTATTCCAATTATTTCTTCTCCCAAAATAATTCTGTCTTTTCTTTTGAGCCTAAGTGATTTGCAAAGCAAGTACCCTAATGCTCTTGATTTTTAACTCAAACCAACTCCTTGGATAGTCCTTGGTACCCACAACCCGAACCATCTTGATCCACTCTTCTTCTTTTCAAATATTTCAAATTATAGTCTCGCAAGTTTGGACCAGATTTGCCAAATTTGGTGAAATTCATATCTACACTACTCGAAAAATTCCACAAATATTCAGGCAGCCTCTAGATGCAATGAGAGGCCCCTCCACCAAAAACCAGCTCAAGGAAAAATCCCTACATGCCTAGATCATTCTGTCGAACACCTTGCATGCAATGTTTCTGTGCATCTTCAGTTAAGTTCAGAGTTTCAGTGTCAATCTTCGTCAGAATTCAGTCACATGTTCACAGTGCACTTGGCACGTTGCTCACGGCCTAGCTTGCTTGTCTGAAGCCTCACACGCGTGCTTGGCACGTTCCTGGCGTCGGTGGCGCCCTGGCCCGCCTGCGCCGGCGTGTCTTGCGGTGGCCGAACCACCGTAGCGGCCGACCGGGAGCAGAACGGCGGCGTAACGCCGTTCGGCGCCGCCCAAACCCTCTGGTGGCTCCGCGTGGCCACTTCCTCGACAGCGCACGCATGCAGCACCGTCGCCGTGGGCGCTGCACGCCTGAAGCGCGCTCCCGCCGCCAGCAGGCCGCGCCGCCCGTTCGTCGAGCTCCCCTAAGCAACCAAATCCCGACGCAGTTAGCACCTAAACGGAACCAGGGAACACCCACGACGACGCTCAACCTCTGAACCCTCCCGTGCAACCACAGCGCCGCCGTAATCACCTCGCCGGAGAACCCCGTTCTCGGCAACCGCCTCGGGGCGGCTATATATAGCACCCCGAGATTGCTCTCGCCCCCGCACACCTCCTCTACCCCTCCAGACCCCGCCAAGTCCCTGGAAGGGCCACGAGGAGCTCTCCTTCCCCGACTCCGGCCACTTCGTTCCGCCTCGGTCTCCACCTTGATTCACTGCGGTGAGGCCATCTCCGGCGCCCAAACCTCGTCCGTAGCCTTCTCTTACACCTAGTGCTCTAACCCCCACCTCAATTCGATCCTTGCAGCCCTCCTCGGCGAGATCCATCAACGCCCGAACCACCGTCCGCCGGAGTTGAGACCGCCGTCAACGTGGTGCTCATCGGCGACCAACTCCACCACCCACCGGTGCGGAAGGACACGGTGAGCACGTTGGTAATCTCCGATCCTCCTGCCTCGCCGTAGATCGCCGCCGGCGATCACCACGGCCCTCGGGCGCCAAATCTCTGCTTTCATTTTCAAACCCGACGGGTGGGTCCTCCCCGTCAGCTTTTTCCTCTTTTTGAATCGTTTTCTGGAAACGCCTTCGGGCAAAATACGTCTTCCCCACTGGACTGACGTATTCGAGACTGAACCGTTTTCTGTTTTTATAAAGAAAACCCTGGGAAGTTTCTGTTTCATTACAGAAAGGTCCCTAGACTAAAACGCTAATAACTTTTAAACATAAGAGTATTTTTGATTGATTCTTTTTCTGTCCTCTTTGAAATTTTGTCTAGTTTTTTATCAGATTTATTTGAAAAATATTTGGAGTAATTTTTGTGCACCTCTCGGTATTTACGTTAGCGCGTATGTTTCCTTTATACCGTAGATAACGAAGGAGGTGACGGAACCGCGAACTTCACCGAGCTAGGCTCCGACTACTCTGAACCAGGCAAGCATGTTTGAACTTTTGATATGATGAGTGTTCTGGCAGGTTTGCATTAAGTAGTTTCATGGCATGTTTGTGAGCATACCGATGAATGTTATTTTCATGCAAAGTTGAGGCAAGTGAGTTCGATAATCCATACGTGTTGGATGTGAATGTGCATGGCCATGTGTTGGCATGAGGATGGGTAAGATGGCAGTGTTGTAGCATGCCGCCTCTTATGCCATACTATTTGACTTCAGTGTCAACCCGTGTCGATTCGGTTCCCATCCATTTCCTTCCCGTACTACCACATGTTTTCCGCAAGGGATATGGCTTAGTAAGTTGCAAACCGCTTTCTGGTACACACCAAATGGAGAGGCCGTGATGATGGTTCCATGGCCTGGATTAAAGCCATTCATCCGGTCGGGGGCATGGGTGTTTCGGTTGGGACCGAGAGGGGCACCCTTAGAGCGCTGAATATAAATTTGATCCCATGCTATTCGAGATTGTGATCTCCCCGTCTCAAAAGTTTTTCTTGGACGATGTCTAGGGTGATTCCTGGCATTCGTGAGGTAGGATGGGTGTGTACTGGTTAGCTGTGTTTCTTCCGAAATACCATAAACGGAACTAGTCCTTCAGGACTACGGAAATCCATTGGCTGTGGGTAATTTTAGTACAAACTCTGCAGAGTCATAAATCCTCGAATCATCTTATCCATGTCCAAGTTCTGTATTATCTTATCCTGACAAGTGTCAGTTTTGGTGACAGATACTCCGGTGAATCACATGAGTACTAAGTCCGGTTAAATGTTTATTCCTGTGGATGGACTAACCCGTTTAATTTCATGTGTTGAATATTTATTATGAGTGCTATATCTTTGTGATGAAAGCCCTTTCTGTGATGTCGCTCAGACGTCCGACTGCGGCATTGCTGATATTTATTCTCATTATAAGCCCTTTCTGTGATGTCGCTCAGATGTCCGACTGCGGCATTGCTGTTATTTATTCTCATTATAAGCCCTTTCTGCGATGTCGCTCAGACGTCCGACTGCGGCATCGTTGTTATTTATTTTCATTATAAGCCCTTTCTGTGATGTCGCTCAGACGTCCGACTGCGGCATTGCTGTTATTTATTCTCATTATAAGCCCTTTATGAGGTGTCGCTCAGACGCCCGACTGTGGCATGTTTTGCTTATTTATTCACCCCTTCGAGGCGTCGCTTCAGACACCCGATGGGTTTTGAGTTTATCCTTCTTCGGGTTTTCGAGCGGACTACCGCCGATTCCCTTCTTATTTTTTTATTTTGTTATACTGATTGAGCATTGTTAAAAAAATCATGACTCATTTCTGCATTCATTTGTTATATCTTTTGTCCGAACTGTCTTGCGTAGTACTTTCAAAGTACTCACCGGCTTGTTGATTTGGCCAGATCTTGTGAAGGAGATCTCATGGATGAAGACTTCGATAGCGAGTCCGGCGCCTAGAGGAATCCCACCAGTCTCGTCGACCCTGGATTAGTCATTGTGTTATATCCGCTTCGCTACCCAAATAAATTCATCGAGCCTCACCTCGGCGCCGATGAGCCGCCAATCTGATGACTTATTAACCACCCGTTGTGTTATTCCACCAACCACTCATAGCTCGAGTCAGAGTATTTCCACCCCCCTTTGAGTCATATCCGCCGCTATGTATAATTTCGGCATGTTTGTAATAATTGGTTGGGCATCTTCATCCGACCCTCGTAATATTGTAATGCTACTTGGCTTATTGTATCAAAGTTTTGTCAACCGGTATGAAGGATTTTCCTCATATTGGACTTCATAGGTCGGTTGTTCAATAAATATTTTATTGAAAACCGGTCGTGACAAGCTTGGTACCAGAGCCAGGCTGACTATAGGAAGCCACTAGGTGCGATCGCTAATCGGTTATTAGCATAATAGAGCTATTTATTATTTTTTACAAATGTAGTCAATTTCGGCGGTCGATAAATTTATGATTTGACTTCTCAGGATTTTTGCCTACTTTTGTAGATGGCCAACAACGATCATGAGTCGCAGATGTTAGCCAACATGCCCGATGGGTTTGTCAAGCTTCTCTCCTTCATCGTCCAAGTCGCGATGGGGCGGATGTGTGCGCCAGCCTTCTCTCTCTCTCAGCACAAGGTCAATGACCGTCTAACCATGCACCAAGCCGCGGTGGAATTCAAGAGAGGGCGAGTTGGCGTTACGGTTCGTGGGGAGAGCCATGCCCACAGAGAAGCACGCGCTACAGATGGCAGCCCGTGAGGCGATAGCCCGTCTCGTGGATATCTTGTCTTCGATGAAGATTCGTCGCTACCGCTACCTGCCATGTCACGTGCCATACACTTGCCACTCGCGTTCTCTTGCCCCGAGGAGAACGGGATGAAGCTTTGAGATGCTCGCCGAGTATCTTGGGCTTTGGAGGCAGCCTTCGACAACCTGGTGGACGACTTTGTAGCTGCCCGCATGGACTCAGTCCATGGCTGTACCGCCAATAGGAGGGAGCTCCTGCGTGCTGCACCACCACTGACTTTCGTCTCGTCATCAGCATCGTTCGCTCCTACTGCTCGCACCGCTACTCGTCGCCTGCCTACCACGGAGGAATTCAACCACGTCATTGCGCCTACTCCGGTTCGTTCTGCACCACCCCTCGTGCCCGCTCAGATTCGAGTTGTCCCGCACAGGGCACCTGCTCCACCAACTCCGTGCAACACCTCTCGTCTGGAGCCTATCTCTGAGGAGGAGGTTGAGTCCCCAGCCTCTCTACGCCTCACCCTTGGCAGGCCAAGGGAAGTCCTTACCATCTCCGACTAAGTACGCTTAGCCGCCATGCGATGTACCGACTTGTGTGATATGTTTATATGTAAATAGGCTGTGAGAAGTAGTTTGTTTGCGCACCATGTAGGATATGGAGAAGTGCACTAGACTAAATAACATGTCAGGATTTATGTACGCATATCCTGAGTGATGTATTGTATAATTACTGCTTGCGTGTAAGATATGTAATGAACAGTCCTTCTCCGTGCAAACGTATTTTCTCTTGAAAATCTTGGAGCATTTGCAACTTTTGCATCTTCTTGAATTTATTGATTTTTGCGGCTCAATTCCTTTTCTTATGAGTGTTTCAAAATATATCCCAGTGAACTATGTCTCGTCCTTGGGCGCGCTCCATGCCAACTCCGATAGAGAAAAATTATGACACACCCCAGGCAACAATTTCACACAGGACAGACAAGTCAGCAGGACGGTGAAGCGGCACTTTCCCAAATGTGCCGTCTTTATGAACAAAGTCAGCAGCAACATCAGGAAATACTGAACCAAGTCATCAATATGGGAAATCACCGCGGACCGTATCAGCAGCAATCCAAGTTATCTG